>VDFB02324181.1:0-98187 GCA_007258455.2 Sequoia sempervirens
TACCATCGAATATATATACAAACAAGGAGAGAAGACGTGCCTCTTCAAGTGTGATCAAGTTGGCCTCCACCAAGCAATAAAATATGTCTCTTCATAAAAAATCACGCCAATTTAGAGGAGTCGCATCCAATGGAGTAAGAGGTCGGCCTCAATGAAAATCGTACCTCTTCATTTAATAAGTATTAGCCAATGTTTAATTATCATTTAATAAAAGACGTGGCCAATCAAGAATATCAAACTTAACAATTAAATAGCCAATAGGCTATGATTTAATTGTTTACTTGTGCGATCTGATCTGGAAGTTATGACCGATGCTGCTATTATCATCAACAAAACAATTAAATGAAAATTTAAAAAAAAAAAAAAATTTTAAAAATAGACATAATCACTCTTAATTTTATATATATTACATATTTTAAAAATTTGTTCAATATTTTCAAATAGCTTAAACAAATTTTAAAAGTTATAATTTAAATTATATTATATTGATTAAAAAATACATGATAGAAATATATTAAAAATAAAAAGTATTATTATTTTAAAAGTTATAATTTAAATCTTGTCACATGACCTAAATAGCCTGTCGTGTGCCTTAAATTGCCTATTGCGAGTTTTTGAAAAATCTGCTGGCGAGTAATACGACGAGTAACTTGCCGAGATTGCTGATCCACGAGTACTCGTGAGTCTTGCAAGTTTTTAGTGAGTTTTACAACAATGGTCCTTACATTGAAATCCCCTAAAAGAAGTACCTCTCCAAGTTGAGAATAGAATTTTAAAGTTGCATATCGATCCTCGCTAGCCATCCCACAATTTTTGTAGGCTTTAGAAGTCCATGAGGCAAAATTACAGCTGCATTCTAATATTTCTTCCATATTTCATTATTTTAATACAATATATTGTTTATTTGGGTCTTATTTCTCCAATTGAATATTTTTGTTGTGTGTTTACTTCACCAAAAGCATTACTCCTCCATACCCCTTACCATTTCTTGTTGTTTCATTCCAAACTTTGTTCTTCCTATATCCTTCAAAAATTGGTGTCTTGTAGCCATTGTGTTCATGAGTTTTTGTGAGACAAATTATGTTTCTTCCTTCTACTATAGGCCCTAACCAAGTTCCTCTCTTCCAAGGGCATCCATTAAAGTTCCAACATACCAGTTTTAACTACTCTTTGTGGGGATGGGGGAGGGCGGCGGGCAGGTGTTCCCTATGTAACTTGGAACTGTTGACTAAAAATGAAAACCTCACCTTTTTTAACCCTAGTTTGTTTAATTTCATTCCTTGTTGCCTTTATATTCTTTGCTGCCTCTCTATTGTCTTTCTGTTGTGTTGACATGTTTTGAGGCTTTTGACTAGTGATGCAACTTTTCCGTTTTTTAACCATGCCCATTTACCTTCATTCCTTGTTTTCCTTTACCCAATCCTTCCCTTCTCCCCTCTTCTTGTCTTGGAGTTAAGTTTTTATCTAGGAAAAATGTGAACCATCCAAAAAATTCCTACTTGGAATTTGGTTCTTGTCTTCTTTTCTCATCATGATAACTTTAATAAACCTACTACTTTCTTCTCTCATTTTTCCAATCCTTCCTACTTGAAAATTGTCTTTTTCATTGTAAATTATCGCTGAGAAAGTCTCTTGGAAGACTACTGATTGTGTTTTTAGTTTCTCCATAGCCCTTTACTTCTTTGATAATTAAATTTTTTGATCTATAATATGTTGCTTTATATTCACTTTCTTGCATTTCAAAATTTTTTTTGGCTGCCTTTTCTGTCTTCCCTGTTGAACCTCCCACCATTGTGCCTGTGATATGAACTCCTTTGAATGGTTTCTCATATTCTCTTTTACCTTTGTGCCTGGTATGGTTGTTTGTTGGGATATCTTTATTCCTTTGCACCCTTTAGATCTGCCAGGTCTATGTTCATTCTGGCTGATTCTTGATTGGTTTGCAAGATTTGTTAACATGATTTACATGTTCAAGAGTTAATAAACTATAAGAATAGATTGAAATACATGGAGGCTATTATGTTCAATAGTGTGTGTACTTTTGTTCATTTATGGTTATTATAGGCAGTGTTATAGAATCTGTTGTATATAAAAAATCTAAAAAGTTCTGACTATGTTAAGAGATTATGTGATTTAAATGTAACATTTGTGCATTTTTACATGGACTGAAATCTTAAGTGGATCTTTGTTTAAGTAATGAAAATTAATTGAACATGGAATTCTAGTAATATATGAGCTCTTTCAAAACTAAATGATATAGTGAAAGTTTGAGATTTATACTTTTTGAAAAAAAACTTTTGTATGGTTTATGTTTTTGGTTTTCCTTTATTTAGAGAACTTAAAAAACAGTATTCTACTGCATATGGTTGATAATGAGGTATGTTTGCTCTTAAAGAAATTGGTAACAGATATGTTATTTTGACTTTAGATGTTATCTATCATTGATATGAAGAAAACAATCCAATTGCAGAGTCATTTGGTGAATGTGGTCAGACCTTGTTGGATAAGTAGATTGGAACGTTTAATGGGATGTGGCATCTTACTGAAAACACAAAACCTCGGGGGATATTTGACACTATTGTTATAGCACATAATGGTAATATATGCTCTTCAATGCTCTGGTTTCTATTTGCTTCTTTATATATTCCTCAATATCCAATTTCTTTATTTTTTATAGTTTTGTTTGGTATTGTAGTTCCTAATCTTGCATTTTTGCCAAGTAAAAATTAGTTTATGTTTATTGCATTCATACAATACAAATATGTTTAGTAAATAACCACAAAAGTTGAAAAGCTTCTTGTCAGTTGTCACTATAAATTGTAATGCAATAATTATAGAATATATCAACCATTGTTGTTTAAACTGGTTTTCTTTTAAGTGTGATATTATACTTCAATTATTTAGAGATTGAAATAAGATTCAACCATTCTTATGTGTAAAGAACCAATAGAAAAAAACCAACAGCAGACAAATTAAGAGGATACCTGATTCAGGACCATCCACATTGAAAAAACTGGAAACAGTGTAGGAAACAATCTCCAAATGGATCTTGGATTTCCTTTCCCAATATTTCAATTCTGAATTTTCTTCTTTTTCTTTCATTGAGGAAGTCGTCACTCACAATTTTTTTTAACAGGTTTGTTTTTTCCAAAGCTTTGCTTAGACCTAGACATCACTTTCTTTAAAGACCAATTAGTGGCAACAAATTTGCGTGCTTAAAAATCAGACCACATGAATTCTATATCAACATAGCTCAAAAGTTGGTACCATTTCTTCATTACAATCTAAGATGATTCTTTTGGCATTTTCTTGCTAGGACTTGTCAAAAGCATTATCTGTGCTCATGTTGAAACAGTTCAATTCTTAATTTTCTTCCTCATAGATTATAGTGCGAAACTGCCCTCAAAGGTTTAGGTGAAGGCTAGGGAGTTTGATCAAATAGGTGTTGAAATGAGCTCATAGATTGCAGGGTGAAATATTGGTGACTGTGGTTTCATAAATAATCTGCAGTTACCCTAAAACCACTGTAGAGATGGCTCACTTTTAAAAGTCCCGAGCTATTCTTGAAGCACTGAAATGATATTGGAGGAATATTTCCAATTTTGGGAGTTCAACCAACTCCATTCCATAATCATTTTAGGCCTACCTATTCTTCTACGTTCTCATCTTTGTTTTTTTCCTTCCTTTTCTTAGGGATAAATTTCCATTGAATATAAGAATATTTAGTATTTACATCTGCCTATGCCTAGGCCAAAACGAAGTACAAGTGGGCTGACAATAATTCATACAGTGATCTTTTGCAAACCATATTAGCATTCTAAGATTGGGCATGTGAAACCGAACCTACATAGCTATATCATAAGAGATAACTACTAGGAGAAACATATCAAGATACATTCCTTGATGTTCTCTTCTAAGTTTCATGTTCAAGTGGAATCTCACACAGAATACAATTTTTTTCCTTCAAGACAAATGAACGATAGATGCAGAGGATTGACAATCATGAGAACTTCTATTTAATTGTTTCCCTCCTTAGAATGAGGCATATTCATGTTTATATTCATAGGTGTCATTGCATGGATGTAAAGAATTTCAAATGTGGGATAAAACTTTTAAGCCGCTCAATTTGGAGTGGGAGGATGAATTTGAGGCTTCTGTCTAACATGGGTCCGTTGATGGTCTCTAATAGGAGTCTCAGTGAAACTTTCACCAGTCATAGCTTGTTTCTTTGGAGTGGGTTGCTGATCAAGTTGTATTCACAGAGCCTCCTTTTGGATTTATCAGTGGATTGGAGGTGCTCAACAACCTCAGTCTCTGATACGGAGATTGAATAACTCCAATAAGTGCAGAAAACACTCTTTCTGATGGTGATTAAATTCTCTTTGGTCCTTGCAAAAGGTGACAAGATTAGATTTGCATTGTTTAAGGAGGGAGTTTTGGTGTCCATCTTCATCCATTTTTTTGACAACATTACATAACCCCTTCTCAATTTTGTTGTCAACCATTCAAATATTGTCAGTGAGTCTCTAAATTGCCTTAACAATAGCAACATCCATTTTAAAATTGTCATTTGGTGGCTGGGCCGTGGTAGAGATTTCTGAGTTTGCAGTACTTGGCCAACATGGGGGTTGCCAGGGTGCTCAGAGAAATATCATAAATCCCTATTATCATAAGGTGAAGCTGAGGTACTATCAGTCCTTTCTAAATTCTGTGCAAACTTCAATGGGCAAGGCCAGCAGAAGATGTAGTGGAAAATTGCTAGCTGACAGGTCTTGATTGGGGGAGAAGGTGATGATTTTTGAGCTGGCACATTGTGTAGATATCTGCAGAAGAGTATCTTGTGGAATGGGTGTGCCTAGGAGTAAGAATAGGAACTAATTTTTTTTCAGGAACATGACCAAGTTGAAATTGAATATTGCCTTTTTGTTGGGGTTGATCTCTGAATCGATGCAAACCTGGAGCCAGCATATAAAGAATTGGGGCTCCAACCAGTAGGTGAGGAGGAGTTTTCTCATCATCATCTCTTTTGAGAGTTCAAATATCATTGGTGCTTGAGCTGGGTGTAAAATAATTTTGCTTCTTTTTCTTTTTGGAATATACTTGCAGAGGTTTTGTAGAGCGAGGCAAACATTTGCATTTGCCTAATGAAATCGTCATTCTCTAGCCCCTTCTAGGAGCGTCAAACTTCTTCTTATAGTCATTTCACAAGACAGTACTGTTTATTTGGTGCATATCAAACTACAAAGATCTCTTGTAATAAATGCATTTGCAGCAAAGATTCTGATTAAATTTTGTGGTGAATACAACTGCCAAATAGCCATCACTGTTTTGTCCAAGGGAGGAGCCTGATGCCAATCCTTTGGGGGTATAACAATGGTAGGATCAATCTCAGTTTTGGGGCTGGGCTGGATTGAATTGTTGTGCTTAAAGAAGTTTGGTTACAAAAAAAAAAACACCATCTGAAGATGAGGCAATTAGGACCCATTTTCCTTCAACACAACCCACCTCAGCTTCACATTTTCATTTTCCATAGTAATTCTTCCTGTATGCATTACAGAAGATTGATTTTATGAGAAGCTTGACATATGAATTGCAAATCTATCCCTATGATACATCTCCAGGTGCACTTTATTCTGCATGTCTTGAGTTCCTTTTTATCAACAAGTCAATATCTTGAAGGAATTCATCCGTGAATGCCTAGAGTGAAGTGCTTGAGAAGGGAAGAGAGCTTGGTTGATGGTTGTGAGGGGACAGGTGTATGGTGAAGGGAGATGGTGTATAGCGTGAGAGAGGAGTGGGGTATAGTATGTGTATAGGGCCATAGACATATGTTTGAGGATATAAAAGGTTAAATTTATAAAAATAATGTAAATAAAAATTGATATTGGAAGAGGCATCTGTTGTGACCTTTTCACACATCACCCCATTCAAAATGGGGTCCCCCTAATTTTTTCTCCATTCAGGTCTTTTGGCTTTGGTTTTGGGTCTGTCTCTCTCTGTCGGTTCTTTCTGTCTAGTGATGTACTTGCCATTTGACCTAGATTTGAATTTTGGCTAAGTCTGGAGGGCTTTCTGATGAATTAGGGTTTACAATCTTCAGGCTACTTTGAGGTCAAATTGAGTTGTCTAATCGAATTCTGAGCTTAGCACTGCTGTTAGGATGCTTCAAGCAGGCTCCCATTGAATTTTCATTGAATTTTGACAACTTGCTATTTTTAGTAAGTGCTAATTTGGGGCCTATTTTCTTGGGATTTTCAAATTCTGACAACTGCACTACCCTTAGGGCACTTAAAACTCATCACTTGCAAATTTTAAGCGCAAACGGACAACTTACTATTTTTAGTGGTTTTGCTTTCGGGGGCCATTTTTGGGGTTTGCATGTTAGATTTTTTGATGCATGCCAACATAGTCTTTCTGGGTTTTTCAAGAGCTTCGCGATGATATGACATGCAAGTCAATTTGACAACTTTCTATTTTTAGCAGGTGCACGCATGCAAACAAATTTTTTGGGTTTTTTGAGATCCCTTAGGCAGTCTTGCATGCAATCAAGTCCGGCATACATTTGGTCACTTTTTCAGACACTTACTATTTTTAGCAGGATCACTCCGGCAGCTGCCTAGCACTTCAGCATCACGAACGAAGCGACATGCAATAGAAACGGGGTCAAACAGAGATCTTTTGAGCAACATGCAAGTCAGATTAGGGTTTCCAACTTCGTGACCCAAAATGAAGGGTCAAACACTAGAATCTCCAAAAACTGATGTATCCTGCGATCAACATCTTTCAGGTAATCCACTAGTAAAATTTGAAGGCAATCTGAGCACTTACTATGTATACTAAGTCACTTCTGGAACAGGGCTATAAATAGCAAGTTAGCAGCAGACACGAGTGTAAACATGCCAAACAGGTTGTGAGGACCCCATGGAGCAAATTTCAGATCAAATGGAGTTACAAAAGTTTGAAAATTAGGCACTTTCTATTTTTAGTAGGTCCATGCAGAGGAATTAGGGTTTCCCATGAAGTAGGTTGAAATGCAAGAGTCACGCAAAAGCAACATCCAACCATGACCAACACCTTTTAGGCAATCTACTCACAAAATTTGAGCTCATTCTGAACACTTACTATTTTTAGCAAGTCACTAAAAATAGCAGGTGCGTGCAAACATTGGGTGCCAACAGCGCAGTCACGTCACGAGGATCAGGGCAAAACGAAAATCAAGCCTTCCGGAGTTAGAAATCAACTTAAAATGCAAAAAATGTGAAACTTTCTAAAAATAGCAAGTTAGGGCAAGCTGAGGGCATCATGAACAATCCACCCTAAGTCAGATGGAAAGCTGGAAAATTCATCTAAGTCTGGCAAAAATGGAACCTCAGCCTCCCAGATGTGCCTCAAGAAGCTGAAAGTGGATGAAAATTTTGCTAAGGCATTGAAACTTGAAGCCCAACTAGTGAAATGCGCCTTAGCTTGAGAGGAGAGTCATGAAAAATTCTAAGTGTTTGAAATTGAAAGCTTGACCCCTCTAGTGCGCCCAAGAGCAAGCTGAAAGGGGGAAATTTTGCCTAAGTCAGAGAAACTTGAAGTACCTCCACCCAAATGCGCCTAGAGTAGAAAGTGGGGTTGATGAAACGTCTAAGTGTTTGAAATTGGAAGTACGCCATGCCCAATCCGCCCTAAGTTAGATAGAAAGCTAGAAAATTCATCTAAGTCTGGCAAAAATGGAAGCTTAGCCTCCCAGATGCACCTCAAGGAGCAAACAGATGGATGAAAATGTTGCTAAGGCATTGAAACTTGAAGCTCAGCTAGTGAAATGTGCCTTAGTTTGAGAGGAGAGTCATGAAAAAGTCTAAGTCCCTGAAATTGAAAGCTCAAACCCTTGAATGTGCCCTCAAGCAAGAAGCTACTTGAAATTTTTCTAAGTGTGGAGAATTGAACCTCAAGGGGGGGGCTCTAAATGCGCCAGCTTCAGGGAAGAGATGGAAAAGAGTCTAAGTGTTAAAGAATGGAAGTAGCATATGTCAAATGCGCCCAAGTGCCAAGAGGTAGCTTAAAAATTTCTAAGTCATTCAAAATGAAAGCTCAAGGGTGGAATTGTGCCCTGGCACTATGGAGAAGGTTGAAAGGTTTCTAAGTGATCAACATGATAGTAGATGATGGAAAATGCGCCCAGCTTGGATGAATTTATAAAAAATTGTCTAAGGCATCAAAATGGAAACCCAGAAGGGTAAATGCGCCCAAGGTTGGAGAGATGAAATAAACTTTAGAATAAATATTCTTCAAAGGGTGGAAAAATTAAATGAACCCCTTCATACGTGCATACATAATAATACATTTTCTGAGGGGAATTTTGTTGTGGGTATTGGATTTTTTTTCTAAGGGAATGATTTTAAAAGCTTTGCACCCCTTATATGACAATTTAAAGTGGAGATTTTAAGTGGGCACATGGTTGATGAAGTTTTCTAGGCAAAATAAATTTTTTCTAAGGCAGAGGAATAAAATATGAAAATGCCTAAGCCTGTTGTAATGAATTTTTCTATCACTAGAAGGATAAATTCTGTTGAAAAATGCTGATGAGGTGAAACACGCTCACAAGCAGGAAATGAAATTTGTCTTAGGCACGAAGAATTTGCAGATGAAGTGAAACTCAAGCATCAAGTTTCCAAATGCGCCCTCAAGGTGGAGAAATTTCTAAGGCACAAACTCCAAACAAAGGTCCCTAAATGCATAGGTGTTGAAAGGCTATGGAGGCAAAGTTTGCTAGGGGAAAAGGATGAACTAGATCACTTAGGCCTCAGAAATCAAAACATGGAGATCAGGTAAGTGAGGTGGATTTATACTATAAGTGTTTTGATGCTCTTCTTCTTTGTTTTGCAGGATATGATGACTTGGGGAGACAAAGAAGAAAAGTTGCATGTTGGAAGAAATGGCTAAGTGTTGGAATTTCTCCACAAGGACCTAATATGCACCCAACTCAGAGAGGTTGGTGGCAAGGAAGAAATAGGCGAGTCCAAGACAGAGATCAGATTAGAGAAAAAGATGAAGGCCCAGGCATTAAGGATCATCCTCAAGCATTAAAACTTCCTCAAGGCTAAGGATGAGGAATGAACAAAAGGGCTTCAATGTTAAAGAACGACAACGAGATGGATTGAAGAACATAATAGAGGAACTCTTCCCAGGTGTGAAGTCCTTCTCCAGCAGTGACCCAACAGGATGTTCTACAACATACTCCACATAACCAAAGGTGCAATGACAACAAGGAGGAAGATCACCATCAAACAGCTAAACGTACCCACCATCTCAATCCTAGAAGTTGGAGTAGTGTTGATCAGATTCATCAAATTTCCAGTCAGAAAGAAGAATAGTGGGAACGCGTTCTTGGACGGGAATCTTCTAGAAGGGTGGTGGACATTAATTGCTCATTTATTACCCCACTCTTCTTGGTGGCAGTTTTTAGGGTTAGGGCATATGTGGCTCAATTTGAGCCGTCCATTGGATTGGGCCAACTATAAAAGGGGCACCCCCCCCGGTCATTTGTAATTCATTAGATCAGACATTAGAACAGAGAGATAGCTTAGAGTTAGCATAGTTGATAGATTGATAGTTGGAGAAGAAGGAAAGTTTTCCTTTGAAAACTTTATAAGAAATAGTTGTGAACACTCTCTCAATAAAAAGAGTTTTCATTGATGATGATCTCATCTTTTGTTGTGAGTAGCTAGCGAGGTTTCTTCATCCTTCTACTTCAAATAGGATTTTAAAGTAAAGTAAATAGATTTTATTTCATGCAAGTAGATGATAATAGTGGAATGTGGTGTTCAATTTAAGCAAGCTTCGTTAAATCCATACCACTAGCGGGCTCACTAATGGTGGGTTTGCCTTGCGTGGTCAATTGGAATGTTGCGGACTTAACTTCAATTACGATCTTCATGTTGGTATGCATTGTTGTGACGGTGTCTTCATTGTTGAATTATAATTTGAACATTTCTAGTTACTCCCCTTGAAGATTGCACCGGTTCTGTGGAAGTTGTTTTTTTTTCCGAAGTGAGGCAAAGCGGAGCCTGGTTGAAGTTTGCGAGAGTTGATTGTCATATCCCACGCCTTAGAGTAGAGTAGTACTTTCTTAGGCCCCTGCAACCATTTACATTCAGTACTTTCTGGTTAGTTTAGGAAACAAGAGCTTTATAGACAAACCTTTCGAGCATTCAAATTCCTTTCTCCGCTGTTGAACAATTTTGTAAGTCCCCTTGAAATACCAACAAATCACATCGAGCCAACTGAGACTATCCACTGCATGAGGGAACCTTGGAGTTGAATGCATGATCTTTCTAGCAATCTTAGCATGTAGAGATTTTGTTCAAGAGAGGATAGAGTCGCCGTTGGTAACTTTATTTTGTGTTGGTGCGGTCACGAAAAACACAACAACAACGTCCAAGGTCAGATAGAGTGAGGAATAGGACCTAGGATGGGTGAGAGTGTTGAATTCTTTGTATGTAACTTTGTAATCTGTATTATGTGTTCATGAACAGATGAAATGGATATCATATTATCATATGGATCTTTAAATCAATGGATTGTCACTGTAAATTCAGCATTATGGATTTGTTTTAATCTTAGTCATACGATGATGTCATTGACTGTTGGATCATTGACCAGCTTATTAAGTTATTTTGTAAAATTCCTGCTTCTTTTAGTTTGTTCTAGTTATTTTAACTTTTTTATGTATTTTTTATATAATCTTAATAGCCATCCTTCTTTGTGCCCAAAGTCCAAAACATTTTTCAGTTTTCTTAAAACCATTGCCCCATCTGCAAGACCTTGAGAAACATTTTTTTTACATACTTGTTCCACATGATGTTGCTTGTCATGTCTATGATTGGAGTTTTTTTGTTTGTAGATTCCTTTTGAGAAAAGTTTGTTGCATTTGCACCTGGACTGCATTTAGGTCCTTTTCTAACTATTCCTCCTTTTTCTAGGCTTCACCCATTTTTGAGTCGTTCCATATTATTTCCATTGTCATGTCACACAAATATTAGGGGCTTGAACACTTAGGCAAGGGCGCTAGAAATGTAAGAGAATATTTTTGCTTGCACAGACTATTTATTCTGCATAGGAACATGAAGTGAACACATTATAGTATGACAAAGGTCATCACACAGAACTGTAATAAGGACCTATGGTTCAGATCAGAGAAGCATAAATCCTCAAAAAAATGCAAAAATCCCTATTTTAAAAAAATCTTTGGCTGAAACAATTTTTTCCCCAAAAAATTCTGATTTAATCAGCCATGATTTTCAACGATGTTCAACGATCTGTAAGGGTTTATATTACAAAAACATCGCATAAAAATTGCGAAAAAATTGCCTAACCAACCCGTCACAAAACCATAACTGTGCAAAATCACTATTTAATTGGGTTTTTTTGTTGATTTCTAGCGGAGAACTGAGTGCTGGCCTCTAGGACATGGTTCACCATCAAAGATTCGCTAGATTTCATCAAGTTGTTGAGGCAAATCACAGGTAGGCAACCTTGAATGGACATATATTTCTAATCAATGTTAAGGACATTAAATAGAGACACGTTCTTTTGTATGCTTCTATGGTTAATGTTAAGGAAATTAACATGGAATGGTTAAGAGATGTGCCGCCTTAGGCTCGTAGTAATGATATATATAAATCCAAAGACAAAATTTAGTGGGAAATAGCTACGTTACCGGTTTGCTGGGTGTAGGGGGCATGTCCGGGTCCGATTCAGCCCCAATTCGGGGTCTAGGTTCGGTCTGGCCTAGGTTCGAGAATCTACCTATGGGTTCGTGCGGGATAGTCTTAGATGAATTTGAGACGAATTTCAACGTTTTTATTTTCTATCCGAACAAATTTCCTATGTAAATCTAATATATATTAACGAATTTGTGAGCCATTAGATGTGAATCCTGGAGATACAATCTGTTGGGGTGAATTTGGATGATCCATACCAGTCAAATTATGTTGTGTGTAATTGTAGCCTATTTGATGCCTGAAATGGCCAATCCAGGCTCTGAGGAGTCCTGGGGTAAGTTGATGGCTTTGGTATTAACCATCTTTCTCCATGTAAGCTCCGAGTATTATATTTTTCATCGTCATGAGGAGGCTAGTCGGCCTCAAAGCTATTATTGCTCTATTTGGCTATGCTTTTCAGAAAGAGATATGAACGTGATTAGTGAGCCTCTCTACATTGCATATGCCACACTAATATCACTTTGCTTCGTTTTACTCATTCTTCTTCTCGGTTGCACTAATTTTTCCATCAAAGGTCTTGAGTGCGTCGTGGCCCAAAAGATTCCTCTAGTTCTCAAGGAACCAAGGGATTTGTATTCTGAAATAGGTGAGAAGGCCACTCAGGGTCACCATCACCACCACTATCATCATTACCATCACTCCTGTTGTTGGACAATTGAAAAGGCTGTGTTGAGAGCTCAAAACAAACAAAAGGATCTCTCTCATGGAAGAGAGTTGTAGGTAGCGACTCCTTGGATTGGAAAGCAGCCGCATACGACAATGCTGTGTACTAGCTATGTAACAACATTTAGTGCGATGATGGAACAGATGTGAATCAGCTACTGAAAGAATTAGAGAGCTCCTTGGCAAATATAATTAATGAATACCTAGAGAAAATCCAATATCTCCTCTTGTTGAACTCCAAGAAATGTGCCTGAAACGGTAATGAGAAAAGAATGGGGAATTTGCTATCCGAACGGATTTTATTAATATTATATTATATTAACTTTATTATTTATTAACAATTGAATATTAACTTTTTTTTATAATTTTATTGTGATATTATAATATTATAAATTATTAATATTTTTTTTTGATACATAAGATTAGTTATTTATTGATAATTAAAGCAAAAATACAAATGTTTGCCATGCATGTAAGAAGGTGAACTGTAAACCCACTATACCATCCGTCCACAAAAAACTTGAGAAACCTACCAAATGCTCTCGTTCCACCAAATCCCAGCCAAAATTAACAAAGCCAAACCATTAAAATGGCGTTTATACAGCCATGGCTACCAAAACCAGACAAACCAGTACTAACCCTATAAACCGATAAAAAAATGAACGAACCACCACCCAGCTTACATAAATTTGTTCAATTTTGCGAAATCCTCAAATTCTGCATTCTACTCTACGCTGTCGACTGCCATTAGCCCGAAGAACCGCTTCAGAAAAATCACAACCACCACAATCGACCTATGTCGCATCAAACTCGGACCCTGCAAATCCAAAAGGAAAGGGAAAATCTTCACCGTGTCCTCTGAGCTCACTCTCTCCACGTCACACGGCCTCGGGCAACCCCTGCCTTCGACCACCACACGAAGAACCTTGTCCACGCCTTCAACCAAATCCGCTTTGAACAATTTAACCAACAAACTTTTTGCAATTGCCTTCGGCTCCAAATTATCTAGCAGAGAGGCAAGGAAATAGGAAGAGACATGCAAATTGTCTCTCCCGTACTCCTTGCACTCCAAGTGATCGGAACCCAACACCATTTGGACTATCACCAACACCAACGGATCATAATTCAACAAAATCCTTTTTAATCTTTAATCTATGACCTCCCTGAAAGAGGCCTATCTCGCTGACGATCACAAAGATATTGGAGTGTCAGCCCCAAATCGAGCAAGGTCCGCCACCGAGACCTCGATAATAAATTTGGAGCTCTTCGCCATTCTCCACCTCACACCACAAGCACCCAGCAATGGAGATAGAAAAAAACCACAAACGCCACACTTTGCAGAGAAAACATGATGCAAAAAAGAGCCCAGATAGCAATAAATAAACCCATAACACGAAAACGCCGCCAACCTCCTCAAATCGTACTCCTTTCCTGTGTGCAAGATGTCATCACAAAGGAAGAAGCACCCATTTCCATTATTATCTTTCATTAACCCGAGTGCCAACATTGCCCTCCACCGTACACTCAACTTGCCGACGAGACAAGCCACCGCCACCTTGTCAACAACTATGCCAACTAAGCACAAAGGACCCCCAACCATCTGCCACCATGGCACTTATGCCACCTCCCTTTGCCACCATGGAGGGACGCCCGCCCTTTTGCCCACAGACTAAGCACCTTCTCAGTTAATCTCTCTTAAATCAAGACCCGAGACACCTATATTAGACATCAAATCTGCCTCAAAATTACCTTCCCCAACACATGGTTAAACATTACTTGATCAAACCTTTCAATCCTTTCCAAGGCAGCGTCCAACAATTCACCTAATTTCCAATTTGGAATCTGGTTGGATCTAAGCGCATTAATCACCAGAGAGGAATCCCCCTCAATTTCTACTCTGCTCACCCCCAATTCTACACATAAATCCAGCCCCAAAAGAAGAGCTTGAAATTCCGCTGCATTGTTTGTACTTTCCGGTAAAGACTTCGCTAACCTCCCCAAAATCACTCCTTTAGAATCTCTAATTACGCATCTTGCTCCAGAGGGCCCAGGGTTACCCTTGGAAGCCCCATCAAAGTTCAATTTTACCCAACTTGGTTCTGGTGGAAGCCAAATTACTTTCTTTCTCTGCTTTGAAGAGGCTACCTCTCCTAAACCCCCAAAAGTTGGAATTCTTAAACCATACCAATTCTTCAAGATCCACGCATCCCATTCCTAAAAATTTCCTTTCTTTGGATTCAATTCTCCCAGCTTGGCATTAAACAATTCTATAATGCTGGCCTCAATCTTGCATTGTAACTTGGGAATTGAAAGCTCCTTTTCTTGAAAAATTTGCCTATTTCTCTCCTTCCAAACCTCCCATAAAGGTCGACACCCACAAGTCCCCAAACAGAGAATGCGTCATCTGCGATGGCCACGACTTTAACCAATTGAAGAGATTGAGTGGGAGTGCCGTTTTCCACCGAAGCTTATAGCATAACCAATGCCAAATCGCCTTAGTATAATTACAATTCAAAAATAAATGATCTACTGTCTCTTTAGCTGTTTGACATAAAGAACACCTGGAGGGGCCATGGAAGCCCAACTTAGCAAATCTATCTCCTATTAAAGCTCTGCCCTGTGCAGCCGCCCAAGTAAAGATTCCAGCTTTAGGCAAGCAAGCCTTGTTCCAACACAGTTGAATTGGAAGAGTAGAAATCTCATTCCTTGACGATGCTAGAATAGAATAACCAATCTTAACCGAGTAAATACCTGTAGGTGATGCATTCCACCGCAACTTATCTCCACCTTGTCTTTGCCAAATTCTTCTCTCAGCAAGAATTTTCTCCATTGTTTCCACCTCTTGATCAAACAAACCTAGCTACCTGAAAGACTTCCATTTGAAGAGACCATTCTTTGAAGACGACGAAGCATCAAAATAATCTCTTACCTTTGTGCCCCAAAATTGAATAACTTTTTCCTTGATCCTAACTAAAGCTGGATTTTCTGCTAAGATGGGAAGACCTTCCCACGAGTCTTCCCAAAACAAAGCTTCCCCTCCATTTGTAACCTCCTAGGTTAAAAAGTCTAAAATAAGATCTCTGGAGTTACAAATAAAATTCCAGATTTGGGAACCATTGGGAAGTGATTTGGCAGTAAGAAAATAGTTTGGATCATCATCCAAATACTTAGCCTTCACAATTTTGACCCATTCGAGGTTTGGTTGAGAGTGAATCACCCACGCTAATTTCGCCCCCAACGCCTTATTTTGCAAAAGAAGATTTTTCAAACTTGCCCCGTCTTCCTCCTTTCTCTCACAAATCTTTTGCCATTTCACTAAGGGGAGCTTTTTTTGATCTGAGTTGCCTTTCCAGAAGAAATCCTTTATTATCCTATTCAAAGATTTACTAATGCCAACCGTTAAGGGCAGACATGACATCATAAAAATTGGGAGGGCAGAAATCACTGATTTTAACATTGTTAACCTTCCGGCCCATGATAACCACTTATTCTTCCAAGAGGAAATGCACTCCTTAAAACTTTTGAACAAAGAATTCCAAATACCCCCACTTTGAACTCCCTTCTCTAGTGGAAGACCAAGATATTTGCAGGGTAATTGACCTTTTTTGAAACCTAGAATACTTAAAATCTGCATTTCTTTCACGCAATTAGAATTGAAAAAGAAAACCTTTGACTTTACCACACTGACCTCTTGCCCTGAAGCTCGAAAATAATTGTGTAAAATACCTTTGATCCTACTTGCTTCCTTTGCCGTAGCCGATCCAAACAACATCATATCATCAGCAAATTGCTGATGTGTGACCGAAGGAAGATTGCTTGTCACTTGAATGCCATTTACCAAACCAGTCCTCTTGGCGTTCTCTAATGCTCGACCCAAAGCCTCTGCCATGATGATAAACAGAAAAGGGGAAAGGGGATTGTTAGTTTTAGGATCAGATTAGATAAGCAGATTTTTAATTCAAATTCAAACAAATAGACACAGCATATACCCTGGGCAAACCCAGCAACAATATATCACTTATATATTGAATATGAAACAATAAACTCCTTTACAATGAGGCCGATTATGAGGCCAAACAACAACACCAATATGATGCAATCTCTTGAAGACAATACAACTCTTTTGATGAATATATCGGCCTCCTTTATAAGCTTCGATCTGCTCTTAGAGAAATTCGCACTTGGATGAAACTCGAACTATGAATATTGAATGTGTTACAATGAATGAGCATCGCATATATATATATATATACAAGGGAGAGAGATCGCGTCCCTTCAAGAGCATCATGTCAGCCTCCAATAAAAACGTTGTGACTCCAAGAGAGGTGGCAGATGAGAGAAGTCAGCCTCTAGTAATTATTTACCAATAATTAAACATTAAATGATTTCTCAAGTGAAGCGCCTCTTCACTTTCATATTGACTTAAATAAATTGAATAGCCGATAGGCTGGAAGGATGAGGCCCGAAGCTGTTCTAACATCAACAATCCCTCTCAACTAGGGAGGAATACTTCTAGTTATCCAATGTCATCCACAATGGCTACACCCATATGTGAAAGGAGCTCATCACAGATTCACTCAACGTGATATCAACCATCATGGCTACTCCCATGTATGGTAAAGCATATGTGCACAAGTGCCCATCACAGAATCACTCAACATGATGTCCTCATCTCATCATGACGTTCACCATGGCTACTCCCAAAGGGTGAAAAACACAAGTACAAGAAAACCATCACGGACTCTCTCACGTGATGTTGTCATGGAGTCACTCAACATGACATCCACCATGGCTACTCCCAGAGGGTGGAAACAAGGGCTTTCACCTCAAATTTCTCTCACAGAGAAAGATGCATTAACAAGGGCTTACACCTCAAATTTCTCTCACAGAGAAAGATGCATTAAAGCAAATCACATAAGATCACTGAAGCTAAGTCTCCCTCTCAGCTAGGGCTTCATTCTCCACAATTCCAAGCTTGTCTTGAAAGTACACAAACTTTACTCTGGAGAGAGGTTTGGTTAGAATGTCGGCCATCTGCTCATTAGTGCTAATGTACTTCAACTGGATAGCTTTCCTCAATACCATATCTCTGATATAGTGGTATTTGATCTCAACATGTTTGGTTCTGTCATGAAACACTGGATTGACAAAAAGCTTCAAACAACTTTGATTATCACAATGAATGACAGTCGGCTCCAATGATTGTCCAAATAATCTTGCAAGGAGCTTCCGAAGCCACACTGCTTCTCGAGCTGCCACACAAGTTGCAATGTACTCGGCCTTTGTGGTGCTTAGTGCCACTGAAGACTGCTTCCCGCTACACCAGAAGATCATGGCAAACCCCAAATTGAAACAACATCCAGAGGTGCTCTTCCGATCAGCAACACACCCTACCCAATTAGAATCAGAATAACCATGCAGCTTCAAGTCACACTGGAAGAATATCTCAAGCCATACCCAACTGTGCCACGCAAGTATCTCAGGATATGCTTCGCTGCAACTAGATGTATTTGCCTTGGTTCACACATGAACTGACTAAGTGCACTCACTGCATAGCAAATATCTGGTCTAGTATTGACTAGATACATCAACGATCCAATCAACTGCCTGTACATAGTAGGATCCACCAGATCTGAACTAGCTGCAGCCTCCTTAAGCTTCTGAAAATTGGTTTTCATAGGTGTAACATGGATTTGCAATCCATCATACCAAATCTTTTCAAGATGTCTATTGTATACTTCCATTGACTCAGAATGATCTCATTAGGCCTTTGCCTTCTAAACCAAGGAAGTAATGCATGTACTTAAGATCATTTCAAATTTAGAAGCCAACTCCTTGCATTTGATAATGAGGTGTTCTTCTCCAGTAAGAAATAGATCATCAACATAAAGAACCAAGATCAATGCTTCGCCATCAATTACCTTGAAGTACAGGTTTGAATCAACATCATTCTTGGAGAAACCCAAGCTCAATAGGTATCGATCAAGCCCCTCATACCAAGCACGAGGAGCTTGCTTAAGGCCATACAAAGCCTTCTTCAATCTACAAACATGGGACTCTTTCCCATGAACCTCAAATCCATCAGGTTGCTCAATTTATACCTCTTCTTCAATTACACCATTTAGAAATGCAGTCTTCATGTCCATCTAATGTAACTTCCATCCTTTAGTTGCTGCAATAGCAATGATGGTCCTGATGGAGGTATAACGAGCAATTGGAGTAAATGTTTCCTCATAGTCTATTCGCTCTTTCTGGGAGAACCCCCTAGCCACAAATCTAGCCTTGTACTTCTCAATGCTTCCATCAGCCGCATGCTTGATCTTGAAAAACCACTTAGAAGATACAACAGATTTCCCTTCTGGTCTAGGTACTATATCCCAAACATCGTTCTTGAGAATAGATTGATACTCTTTAGCCATAGCAACTCTCCATACTTGCTGACTTGAAGCTTCCTCAACACTGGAAGGCTCATATTCAATCATTTGACTCATCAATGCAACATAGCTTGAAAACTTGTGAGGTCTTTTGCTCTCTCTAAATGTTCCTCTAGGGGCTGCAAACTTTTCTGCCTCCTACATTGTTTGTCTAGCCCATAGAGGTCTCTTTTGACCAATAACAATGTCTGTAGGCCCATTAGTAGGTTCCAAAGGCTCAACTGGATCATCATCTTCTTTAGGATCAATAGCCTCCCTCTGAATTTCAGGAGTATGGTCAATTTCCATGTCCTGAGGAGATTCTTGGTATTCATTGTCTGTCTCCATGTGAGTGCCCTTAGATCTCTTAAATGCAACATCCTCTTCAAATGTAACATCCTTGCTGATCTCTATCAGTTTCTGATCTGGAATGTAAACTCTGTAGGCTTTTGAAGACTCACTGTAGCCCACAAATATTCCCTTCTTGCTAGATGGTTCCAATTTTGTCCTTTTATCTTTAGGCACATGAACATACACAGGTCAACTAAAGATTTTCAAATGACTTACTTCCTGTTTCACACCCGTGAAAGCTTCTTCAAGAGTCATCTTCTCTAAAATGCAGTGAGGGCTCCTATTCTGAACATACACTGCTGTCCTAGATGCTTCAGCCCAAAGGAAGATTTGCAGATCTTGATCATGAATCATGGCTTTAGCTGCTTCTACAATAGATTTGTGCTTCCTTTTTGCAATACTGTTTTGTTGAGGATTGTAAGGGACACAAAACTCCCTCTTAATCCCTGCCTCAACACAAAAGTTATGAAAGCTTCCAGAGATGTATTCTCCTCCGTTGTCAGATCTCAGAACTTTGATCCTCTTCTCGGACAAGTTCTCTACTTGAGCTTTAAATTCTTTGAATTTCTCAAGTACTTCCTCAGATTCTTTAGTCTTTAAGAAATAAATCCAAGTCTTTCTAGAGTAATCATCAATGAAAATTACATAATACAAGAAAACACTCAAAGAAGCAATAGACATTGGACCACACAAATCAAAATGAACAAGATCTAGAATGCATTTAGATCTCCTCTCACTACTATGAAAGGGTCCTTTAGTATTCTTACCCAAACTGCATCCTCGGCAAGTCCCTTCATGCTCCTGACTGAGTTTAGGAATGCCAGTGGCCATCTTCTCCATGGTTGGAAGTGCTTTGAAGTGAAGGTGAGCAAGTCTTCTATGCCAAAGTTCACACGAACTTGATGAATCATGCAACAAAGCCTGTAATGGACGAGTGCAAAGTCTGTAGAGAATCTCATGCCGAACTCCAATTGCTCGGGCAATCTTGATGTTTGAGTTCTTCGGCCATGCAAGAACTTTACCTTCAGAGAATGCAACTTGATATCCCTTATCCTCCAAAGTTGAAATAGAGACAAGGTTCCGCTTGATGCCTGATACAAATAGCACATCACTCAACTGTAAAGAGATGCCAAAATCTAAGTGAAGAGAGGAGGTCCCAACACCTTTCACAGAATAACATGCATCATCTCCAATTATGACTTGGACACTTGAATCTCTCTCCACCAAATCAGATAGATGCTGTCTAAATCTAGTGATGTGTTGAGAGGCTCCACTATCAATCAACCAAGTTTTGTTGTTCGTTGGAACATTGCTTGATAAGGCGGAATAGAATAGAAAACCACTTGAATCCTTCTGAGGAGAGATCTCACCCACATTTGCAATTGAAGCCTGCTGCTTAGGTCTGGTTGGACAATCTTTTGCATAGTGACCAAACTTGTCACATTTGAAGCATTGTATGTAGGAGAGGTCCTTCTTCTTCTTAGATGCAGGGGCACCATCTGATCTTTTATCTCTATTCCTCTTGAAGTTGCCTTTCTTCCCTTCTCTTCCTTTCTTCTTCGAAGATTGAGCAGCAAGTACATGAATGTCTTCATTTGTAGAACTTTGCCCATTGCCTCTCGCAGCCAATCTTGATTCTTCTTGGATGCAATCTGCCCTCAAGCGATCAAACTTAGGTAGTTTTGATCTCCCACTGATACCTTGGATAAATGGCTCCCAAGATTGAGGAAGACCATTAAGTGACAACATAACCAAATCCTTATCATCAACCATATGCCCAATGGTAGAGAGCTGATCTCTCAACTTGGTGATCTTCATGAAGAAGGAGATGACAAAATCTCCTTTTGCCATCTTGACATGATGAAGCTGTTGCCTCAATGCAAGAACTCTGCTTGTATTGTTGATCTCATAGTTGCAAAACTCGCCAAATGCAAAAACTCGCCAAGCCCGGAAAATATGGTACGGAAAAAACTCGGCAAAAGTTCGGAAAAAACTCGGCAAAAAACTCGGCAACTTAAAAAATTGCTTAAACTTCATTAAAATCACATTTTTTTTGCAAAATTCAATGATAAGATGCATCCAATGAGTCAATAAAATGAGAACATAGAAGAAACAAGTTGAGTCTAGTTATATTTGATTGATTTGAAAGAAAATTAGATACAAAATCGCATCCCCATGTGGAATGCTCAATACGCTGATAGTATACTAATAGTTTGAAACAAAATGAAAATAGCAAATTGTTTTTGTAAAACTGAAAGTAAATACAACATTAATATATTTCAGCTTTTACAAATTCACATCTTCCTCTTCCCATGTCTAGTATTTCTCAGTGTTCTCACTACGGGAGCGGCTGTAGTTGTAGGCATCTGCTGTGGCTCCTCAACCTCCATCCTGGATGCAGAGGCTACTACCGGTGGCTCTGGCACTGCCAATGACTCCTCCTCAGGATCATCCTCAATGTCATCCAATGAGAATGCAAATCCACCCTCGTCCTCCATTGCTTGTCGCTCAAAGTCATAAATCTCATTGTCAGAAAACAATGGAGGTTGCTCATCTTGCCCTATCCAATCATTGTATGGATCTATCTCATCCAAATCAATTGGATCATCTGATATCTCCTTAACTTGTTTTTTGCGCAGCCGAAGATTATATTGCACATACACAAGGTCATTCAGGCGTTTCTGAGCTAGTTTGTTCCTTTTCTTTGTGTGGATGGCCTCAAACAAGCTCCAATTGCGCTCACAATTGGAAGAGCTACAAGGCTGCGATAAGACACGGAGGGCAAATTGCTGGAGATGTGGGGTATTTCCACCCCAATTTGACCACCAAACATCTACAAAAAACAAATTAAGAGTTAGAAGAGAACCTAGAAACTTAGAAAGGAAAGTCAAAACTCAAAAGTTGAAATTTGAAAACATATTTTATCAAATTATCAATATTTGTAACTTGTAAATTTCAAAATTTATACCTGGTGGTTGATTGTGTATTGCTCTCTTTGCTAGCTCTAAAGAGAAGAGTTCACCCCTTTTTTCTCTATAACTTTGGATTTCATTAACAACAAGGTCTCCTGCATCAAGGTCAGGTGACATTCTCTGAATGCACTTCATGAGTCCCTCCATAACCTCTCCAGTAGGATCTGAGTAGGTGCTTGAATGGAAGAAATGAGGGTTCAAGAAGTAGCCTGCTGCATGGAGGGGTTGGTGGAGTTGATGGTTCCACCTCCTGTCAATAATCTCCCAAATGGGATCAAATTTGAGGCTGTCCCCTTTATAATAATTTTTTATAGCCTCCTTGGCCCTATCCATGGCCTCATAAAGATATCCCATTGGGATTTTATCCCCATCCACCAAGCGGAGCACTCTAACCAAGGGCTCTGAAAGCTACAAATTACAATATAAAAATGCAAAAAGATTAGAGTTTCAAATTTACAATGAAAGACATCAAAAAATTTATTCAATTTGAATTCAAATTCAAAGTTTTGAAATTGAAGTTACCTTCACAATCTCTGCAGCCTTTTTTGCAAATTCAGCATCAAACACAATTCTTGACACGTTATCTCCATCCGGCTTCTTTGAATAGGTTGAGTCATCCCATGATTTACTCACAAACATTTGTTTTAAAGCCGTCAAAGAACCAAGAATGCTTTGCAACGTTAAGAAGATCGTTGCAAACCTTGTGACACCTGGCCTCACCAATTCTTTCCCATGGGTGTGCTCCCTCATCAAGCGAAGAACCCAAGGGTGATTGTAGATATATTTAGTGATTCTCCTCGCGTCCTCTACAATTGGTGTGACCCAATCTAGTTTTCCTATGTCCTCCAAAAGAAGGTCAAGGACATGAGCTGCACATGGTGTCCAAAAAATTGAGGGGTGTTTATCTTGGAGAAGTCTTCCTGCTGCCACATATGCTGCTGCATTATCAGTTATGATTTGCACAACATTTGCAATCCCCACCTCCATGCAAACTCCCTCCAACATCTTAGCCAAATTTTCTGCACTTTTTACAATGTGGGAGGCATCAACTGATTTTAAAAACACCACCTCTTCTTTGCATGCAACCAAAAAATTAATGATGGTACGGTTTTTTCCATCCGTCCACCCATCAGAAAGAATAGAGCAGCCATATTTTTGCCATTTTTCTTTTTGCTCCTCTACTGCTGCCCTTGCCCTTTCAGTTGCATTAGTAAGCAACCTACAAGTACAAAGTGAAATTAAGTACACAATTTTAATTTGTAAACAAAAAAATAGCTTAAATTCATTATAAATTAAACTTAAAAAACATAAATTAAATAACATAAACTAACCTCCCACTCAAGTCCGTGCGAGAAGGCGCCTTGTAGCCTTTTCCTGCAACTGTCAATGCGGTGACCAAATTGTGCCAGTAAGGAGAACTCGCCACATTGAAAGCAATATTGTTAAAATACCAAAAATCTGCACAAGCAATGTCTGCTTGCTCATGCACCTCCCTATTCCATCCAGTCGCCTCTAAGGAAGGTTGTGCACCAGTTGTGTTTCTAGGCACAAAAAAACTATCCAACCGTGTCGGTGTAGGTCCTGTAGCTACCCTTGCCCCTGGTGCTCTACTAGAGGAAGATGAAGGGATGGAGGTTGAGGTGCCAATGGGTTGCCTTGACCTTCGCACACGTGGGCCACGAAGAGAGCCCACTATCTCCTGAATCTCCTGAGTAACATCATAATCATCATCTGACTCAACTGGAACACCTTGAGAAGAGGCAATGGTTGCTTGCATTGCTGCTCTTGCCATCTCTCTTTTCATTTTTTTTTCTTCTGCAGCTGAAAGTATGGCATTCATTTGTCTTTTTATTTCCTCTGTTGTATGAGGACATTCCTTAGCATCACGTTGAGGGATGCCTGCAAGGTGGTACTTGAGGCGATTGATGCCCCCACGATATACTTTTTTACATGGAATGCAATATACTGTGCCAGGTATGGGTCCTAGATAAGCATACTTCCAAGCAGGATCTCTAGCTCCTGGAGGACGTTTACCTACAAAGTCCGCAGGCACGGATGGGGCAGAGCCTGAGGCAGAAGTGGGTTCAGAAGCCATTATCAATTAATTATTAACCTACACAAAGTGAAAGTCATAGCACAACTTGTTAGTTTTTGATAGAAAATTTAAAAACAAACTAAATTAGATTAAATCAAGAGAGATTACTTTAAGTTTAAATTACTAAAAATCTATCACTAGATTCTAAATCTAAACATTTTCATAACAAAAAAATTGGATTTAAAAATAAAAAATAAAAACTAGGGTTTCAAAAAAATGTGAAAAAATGTAAAAAATATGAAAATGACTTCAAACTAGTAAAAAATTAAGCTAATCTAAGATTGTAAGCATGTTATTCAACAAAAAAGAGGATTCAATCATTCAAAACAAAAAAAAAATAACTAGGGTTTAAAGAAAATTTAAAAAAAATGAAAAAATCAGCAAAATATGTTAAAAAATCAGAAAAAATCATTAAAAAATCTTGTTTTGATGAATCTAAATCTTGTTTTGATGAATCTAAATGCATTTAAATCATTTTCACACTACAATCAAATGATTTTTAAACATAGAACCAACAAGAATGAAGAATTTTTTAAAAAAGAAGAAAGAACAAGAAAAATGAGAAACCCTACCTGGAAATCCAATTTGCCTTCTAAATTCGATGTAAATGCCCTTCAAATCTTGTCTTTTGGATGCAAAATCACTGCAAATGAGTGCACAATGCCTTGGAGAGGTTTTTTGCTGAGTGTGAGAAGAGAGTGAATGAAAAAAGACAACTTAAAATTGCTTTTTAGCGGCTGCTTGGGCGTTCTAACTGTCGCGCGGGTTTTTCTGAAAACTCGCCGTACTTTCTGGAAAAACTCGCCAAAAGTACGGCGAGTTTTTCCAGAAAGTACGGGCGAGTTTTCTGGCGTACAAGTGCCTGAAAAACTCGCCCCCTGGAAAAACTCGCGAGTTTTGTTTTGCGAGTCTTGCAACTATGGTTGATCTCATACATTTCCTCCAAGGTCTTGAACATTTCCCTTGTTGTCTTCAACTTGGAGATGACCGGCACAAGGTGGTCCTTCACGGAGTCTACCAAAATCTTCTTTGCCTTAGTGCAATTCTTCTTCCATTGAGACTTCTCATTCTCATCAGAAGGTTCTGAAATTTCGCTCTCCACAAACTCAACAATCTCATTTTCTTCCAATGCAAGCATTACTCTAAACTTCCAAGATGTGAAATTGGAAGCACCTTCAAGCCTATCGTCAATCTTAAACCCGTTCATCATTTTCGAAGATAAGATAGATGCAAGAAGATGAGAACAAGAGTGGATGATAGCGCTGCTTATATAAATCTGATCACGATCTTTCTTAAGCTCGCTCTGATACCATGTTAGTTTTAGGATCAGATTAGATAAGCAGATTTTTAATTCAAATTCAAACAAATAGACACAACATATACCCTAGGAAAACCCTCCACTTGAGGGAGAAAAACCCAACAACAATATATCACTTATATATTGAATATGAAACAATAAACTCCTTTACAATGAGGCCGATTATGAGGCCAAACAACAGCACCAATATGATGCGATCTCTTGAAGTCAATACAACTCTTTTGATGAATATATCGGCCTCCTTTATAAGCTTCAATCTGCTCTTAGAGAAATTTGCACTTGGATGAAACTCGAACTATGAATATTGAATGTGTTACAATGAATGAGCATCGCATATATATATATATATACAAGGGAGAGAGATCGCGTCCCTTCAAGAGCATTGTGTCGGCCTCCAATAAAAACGTTGTGACTCCAAGAGAGGTGGCGGATGAGAGAAGTCGAACTCTAGTAATTATTTACTAATAATTAAACGTTAAATGATTTCTCAAGTGAAGCGCCTCTTCACTTTCATATCGACTTAAATAAATTTAATAGCCGATAGGCTATATTAAATTTATTTCTTCAATGTCGTGGCTAGAAGGATGAGGCCCAAAGCTGTTCTAACATCAACAGGGATCACCTTGCCTTAAACCCCTTGAAGCTGCAAAAAAGCCTTCGGGAGTCGCAATCCAACCAAAAAGCCAATTCAACCAAGATTTCTCAAAACCTAGAGCTTCCATTACTTTAAATAGAAACTGCCAATTTACTCTATCATATGATTTCTTGATGTCCAATTTCAGAAGCATAGCAGGTTTTTTCGTCTTCTGAACCGAATGAATAACCTCTTGTGCTATTATCACTCCATCGAAAATTGATCTGCCCAGGACAAAACTAGTCCGCTCTTCCAAAATGATAAACGGTAAAAGCTTCTTCAAACGATTAGCCACCGCTTTAGCCAGAATTTTGTAGATTGTATTACAGAGGGAGATAGGTCGAAATTCATCCCACGATTTAGGCTTCTCCTTTTTAGGAATTAGAGCAATTAAAGTGTTATTCATCTCTTTGAGTACTCTACCCGAGCTCCTTGAGTCTTCAATCGTGTCAACCATCTCTTTACCCACAAAATCCCAACACTTCTGAAAGAAAGCCATTGGGAAGCCATCCAATCCAGGAGCCTTCTTTGGATGTAGATCAAAAACCGCCACGTTTATTTCTTCCTTCGTAAAGTTTGCATTTAGAACATCCATCATATTTGGGGAAACCAAAGGTGGAATACCTTTCAGACATTCTTCCTGAGTGCTTAGATGCGAACCTTCCCAATTGTTAAGAAAATTCTGGAAAAAATCGACTGTAGAGGCTTTAATTTCTGCAGGATCTTCAAGAAGATGACCATCAACCGCCTTAATACACGTGACCCAATTCACTTCTCTCCGAGCTTTAGTTGAATTATGAAAGAATTTAGTATTTCTGTCGCCGACTTTTAACCAAATTTCCTTAGACTTTTGCCTCCAAAAACTTCTTCCTTCGCCAATAAATCATTCAAAATTCTTGTCAACTCCTTCTCTTTCTCAAAACGAGTATCATTCATTCCATCCTGAAATACAACCTCATACAAAGCTTCCAGTTCCTCCTCCACTCTAAGCTTTTCCTCAAAAATATTTTTAAAGCTCTCTTTATTCCACTGCTTAACCTGCTGCTTGACATATTTCAGCTTTGTTACTATATTGAACATTTTGGAGCCACCCAGAGAACACTCTTTCCACCAGGATTCAATCAACCCCAAAAAATGAGGATCCTTGAACCGCATCATCTCAAACTTAAAAGGGCAACGAACTGGCCCTTTGTCTCCATCAACACTTAAAAGTACTGGGTAATGATTAGATCCACTCCTAGAAATAATCTTGCTATCTAAATTGAAGGGAAAAAGACTCATATTACCCTTTAAGAAAAATCTATCCAACTTCTCCGCAATGCTACAAAAACCTTTCCTTCAGTTGGTCCAAGTGAAACAACCATTACCTATGAAAATTTCAACTAGAGAATTCCTCTCTACAAAATGCCGAAAATCTATTTGAGATTGTAGAGCCCTACCCACACCACCTTTCTTATCCTTGGGCCTCAAGATCGCATTAAAATCCCCTCCCAAAATGCAGAAGTCCTTGTCTAAATTGTTGAGGATCCCATCCAACTCTTGCCATACCCCTCTTTTAAGCGAACACAAGGATGGACCATAAACATTGATAAGCAAAAACTGAAGATTAGAGGACAAACTTCTTACTCGGCAAGCCTGCCAATGCCTTCGAGCAATCAATTCTTCTACCACTACCGACTGAGGTTTCGAAATGGTTAACAAACCACCCGAGGCACCCTCTGCCCCAACCCCCAACCACTTCCAATGTTTTAATTTCCTGCTAAATTTGACAAGATCCTGTGTTAAATTTAGTGATCAGATTAAGTGCACAGAAAATTAATTCAAAATCAGACACAATAACACAGCAGATACCTTGGGAAAACCCTCCTCTTGAGGGAGAAAAACCCAGCAACAATATATCTCTTATATATTGAAACAATAAACGAATCTCCTTTACAATAGAGGCCAATATGAAGGCTTATAACATGCACATCAAACTGAAACAATATAAAAGACAATCTGATGAAGATAATCTCAGCCAACAATGATATCGAACTTCTCTTGAACTCGATCTGCCTTGTATAGAATTCGCACCAAGAATGATATGATGAAGTGTATCAAATGAACTGAATATCAATGCCAAACAACAAAGTTTCATTGAGTATATATACACCACGAATGGAAGAGACATGACTTTCCAAAAGCATGTCGGCCTTTAACAAAAATCGTGCCTCCTCCATAAGATTGTGTCTCTTCAAGGTCGGCCTCCAATAACAAATATAACTCTTTATTATTTGCACCTCTTCATTAATCATTATGTCGGCTTGAATAAACAAATCGCACCTTCAATAAATCGTTCCTCTTCAAAAATGATATCTCTTATAAATTAAATAGACTTGGGCTATTAATTAATTTATCATCATTAAGTAAAGGATATCGGTTGGAAGTAAAGACCGACGCTATACATGAACATCAACACTCCCTCTCAGCTAGGGAGAATACTTCCAGCTGCACAAGACATATCACCTCAACGTGATGTCTACCACAATGGCTACAACCAAAGGAAGAATATCACCTCATCATGATATTAGATATCACCTCAACATGATATCAACCATAATGGCTACAACCATATATGGTATGTACAAGTGTTCATCACTTACGTGATGTTGTCACCTCAACATGACTTTCACCATGGCTCTCCCAGAGGGTGAAACACAAGTACAATAGATCATCAGGGACTCTCTCACGTGATGCTGTCATGGAGTCACACACATGACATCCACCATGACTCTCTCAGAGGGTGGAAACAAGGGCTTTCACCTCAAATCTCAAAGAGAAATTCATTAACAAGGGATTTCACCTCGAACTTCTCTCGCATAGAAGAACTCATTAAACAAGGCTCATTGATGCTGAGACTCTTTCTCAGTTAAGGCTGGATTCTCCACCATGCCAAGCTTATCTCGAAAGTACACAAACTTGATTCTAGAGAGAGGCTTGGTGAGAATGTCTGCTGTCTGCTCATTAGTGCTAATATACCTTAACTGTATAGCCTTCTGCAGTACCATATCTCTAATATAGTGATACTTGATCTCAACATGCTTGGTTCTGTCATGAAACACAAGATTGACAGAAAGCTTCACGCAACTTTGGTTATCACAATGAATGATAGTAGGCTCCATTGATTGTCCAAACAATCTTGCAAGGAGCTTACGAAGCCATACTGTTTCTCGAGCTGCCATACAAGCTGCAATATACTCTGCCTCTGCTGTACTCAATGCCACAGATGACTGCTTCTTGCTACACCAGGATATCATAGCGGAACCCAAACTGAAGCAACAACCAGAGGTGCTCTTCCGATCAGTGACACACCCTGCCCAATCAGAATCAGTATAGCCATGCAACTCAAGTCTGCATCTGAAGAGTATCTCAATCCATATCCAAACTGTGCCGCACAAGTATCTAAGATATGTTTAATGCAACGAGATGTATCTGTCGGTTCACACATGAACGACTAAGTGCACTCACAGCATAACAAATATCTGGTCTAGTGTTAACTAGATACATCAAGGACCCAATCAGCAATGTCTACATCGTAGGATCCACCAAGTCCGAACTAGCTGCAACCTCCTTCAATTTATGGTTTGGTCTCCATGGGTGTAGACATGGATTTACAATCCATCATACCAAACCTCTTAAGTATATCAATGGTGTACTTCCCTTGACTCAATCATCTCATCCGGTTTCACTTCTAAGCCAAGGAAGTAATGCATGAGTCCAAGGTCCTTCATCTCAAATTCAGAAGCCAACTCCTTCTTACACTCGAGAATCAGGTGATCTTCTCCAGTAAGAATCAAATCATCAACATATAAGACCAAAATTAATGCTTCACCATTAATTACCTTGAAGTATAGGTTTGAATCAGCATCATTCTTCAAGAAACCCAAACTTTACAGGTAACGATCAATCCTTTCATACCATGCACGAGGAGCCTGCTTAAGACCATACAGAGCCTTCTTCAGCTTGCAAACATGAGACTGCTTCCCATGTACCTCAAATCCATTAGGTTGCTTGATATAAACTTCTTCCTCAATCACACCATTCAAAAATGTTGTCTTCACATCCATCTAGTGAATCTTCCATCCTCTAGATGCAACAATAGCAATGATGGTTCTGACAGAAGTATAGCGAGCAACAGGAGCAAATGTTTCTTCGTAATCAACTCCCTCTTTCTGTGAAAACCCACGAGCCATGAATCTTGCCTTGTACTTCTCAATGCTCCCATCTGCAACATGCTTGATTTTGAAGAGCCATTTCGAAGATACCACAGATTTGCCCTCGGGTCCAGGAACAATGTCCCAAACATCAATCTTGAGAATTGATTGGTACTCCTCGGACATAGCATCTCTCCAAACCTGATGACTGGAAGCTTCCTCCACACTAGAAGGCTCAGACTCAATAATTTGACTCATCAAGGCAACATAACTGGAGAACTTATGTGATCTTTTACTCTCTCTGAATGTGCCTCTAGGAGCTGCAAAACTTTCAGCCTCTTGCATAGTACGCCTAGCCCATAGAGGTCTTTTTCTTCCCATTACAATGTCGGTAGGCCCATCAGTAGGTTCTAAGGGTTCAAGAGGATCAATATCTTCTTTTGCTTATGAAGTCTCCCTCTGAATCTCAGGAGTATGGTCAACTTCCATATCCTGAGGAGACTCTTCATTATCAATCTCCATATGAGTGCCCCTGGATCTCCTGAATGCAACATCTTTCTCGAATGTGACATCCCGATTGATCTCGATCAACTTCTGTCCTGGAATGTATATTCTGTAGGCTTTTGATGTCTTGTTGTAGCCCACAAAAATTCCCTTCTTGCCAAAAGGCTCCAACTTTGTTCTCTTTTCCTTTGGAACATGAATATAGACAAGGCATCCAAAGATCCTCAAATGACTAACCTCAGGCTTCTTTCCTGTAAAGGCTTCTTCCGGAGTCATATTCTCTAGGATCTTGTGAGGACTTCTATTCTGTACATATACAACAGTCCTAGAAGCTTCTGCCCATAAGAAGGTTTGCAGATCTTGGTCATGGATCATGGCTTTTGCTGCTTCCATGATCGTCTTGTTCTTTCTTTCTGCAATACCATTCTGTTGAGGATTATAGGGGACACATAATTCCCTCTTAATCCCTGCATCAACACAAAAATCCCTAAAGCTGCCAGAGGTGTATTCTCCACCATTATCAGATCTGAGGACCTTGATTCTTTTACCAGAAAGATTCTCTACCAAGGCTTTGAACTCCTTAAACCTTCCTAACACTTCCTCAGACTCTTTAGTTTTCAAAATATAAATCCGAGTCTTTCTAGAGTGATCATCAATAAACAGAACATAATACAAGAATCCACTTGAAGACGGAATAGACATAGGTCCACATAAATCAGAGTGAATAAGGTCTAAAATACACTTAGATCTATTTTCTCTACTATGGAAAGGAGCTTTTGTATTCTTACCCAAAGCGCAACCTTTGCAAGTTCCTTCATGCTCCTGATTGAACTTAGGAAGACCCGTAACCATCTTCTCCATGATAGGTAAGGCTCAGAAGTGCAGGTGAGCCAATCTTCGATGCCAAAGATCACATAAGCTTGAAGAATCATGAATTAATGCCTGCAGTGGACGCGTACAAAGCTCGTAGAGAATTTCATGTCTAACTCCAATTACTTGAGCATCCTTGAAGTTGGAATTCTCCATCCACACAAGTATTTTGCCTTTGGAGAAGGCAACTTGATATCCTTTATCTTCTAGGGCTGAAATTGAAATGAGATTGCGCTTGATCCCTGGAACATAGAGAACATTGCTCAGCTGAAGTGTGATGCGGGAATCCAAATGGAGAGTAGAGGTTCCAATCCCTTTCACGGAGTAGCTAGCATCATCTCCGATAATGGCTTGTTTGGAAGACTCTTTCTCCACCAAGCTTGATAAGTGCTCCTTAAAGCCTGTGATGTGACGAGAAGCACCACTGTCGATCAGCCAAGTGTTGGTGTCTGTAGGTACATTGCTTGACAATGCCGAGTAGAATAAATATTCACATATATCCTTTTGCGGAGAAGCATCATCAACATCTGCAACGGTGGCTTGTTGCTTAGGTCTAGTTGGACAATGCTTAGCAAAGTGGCCAAACTTATCACACCTAAAGCATTGGATCTTGGACAAGTCTCTCTTTTTCTTGGAAGGGGGAGCACCATCATCCCTTATCTCGATTCCTCTTGAAGAATCCTTTCTTTCCATCTTTTCCTTTCTTCTTTGAAGTTTGGGAGGCGAGAACATGAATATCTTCATTAGGTGAACTTTGACCAACACCTCTAGCCACCAATCTTGACTCCTCTTGAATGCAATCAGCTCTCAAGCGATCAAACTTAGGAAGTTTGGATCTTGCACTAATTCCTTGAATGTAGGACTCCCATGATAGTGGAAGACCATTGAGAGCAAGCATCGTCAAATCTTTATCATTAACCACATGACCAATTGTAGAGAGCTGATCTCTCAATTCCGAAATCCTCATGAAATAGGCAATCACTGTTTCTCCTTTCGCCATCTTCACATGGTGAAGTTGTTGCTTCAGCGCAAGTGCCCGACTTGTGTTGTTGATTTCATACATCTCCTCCAATGTTTTGAACATATCCCTTGCCGTCTTCAACTTGGAGACAATGGGAACAATATGGTCTTTGACAAAATCAACCAACAACTTCTTTGCCTTGATGTCTTTCTTCCTCCATTGCAACTCCTCATCTTCCTCTTCTGGTTCGGGAACTTTGGTCTCCACAAACTTAGCCAAATCATTCTCTTCCAATGTGAGCATGATTCTAAACCTCCATGATGTATAGTTGGATGCTCCCTCAAGTCTATCCTCAATCTTCAAACCGTTCACCATCTTGACTAAGGTAGAGATAGACAATTAAATATCAAGAAGAGAATAGAGTATCGCTGTAAGGACAAATTTGATCACGATCTTCTCAAATCCGCTCTAATACCATGTTAAATTTAGTGATCAGATTAAGTGCACAGAAAATTAATTCAAAATCAGACACAATAACACAACAGATACCCTGGGAAAACCCTCCTCTTGAGGGAGAAAAACCCAGCAACAATATATCTCTTATATATTGAAACAATAAACGAATCTCCTTTACAATAGAGGCCAATATGAAGGCTTATAACATGCACATCAAACTGAAACAATATAAAAGACAATCTGATGAAGATAATCTCAGCCAACAATGATATCGAACTTGTCTTGAACTCGATCTGCCTTGTATAGAATTTGTTAGTTTTTAATGATCAGATTTAATGCATAGAAAATTAATTGAAAATCAGACACAATAACACAACAGATACCCTGGGAAAAGCCTCCTCTTGAGGGAGAAAAACCCAGCAACAAATATATATATCTCTTATATATGTAATGGCAACAATACACTTTACAATGTGGCCACATGCAAGGCCAGTATTCAGCACTAGCAATGGCTGTAACAACAGATAACAGTCTGCCCTTCCTTGAACACAATTCTGCCCTTGTAAATATTCACAATCTGCCTTCAAAGAAATTCGCACTAGAAGGAAGGATCTGCTCTTGATAGAAATCTCACTTGAGAGAAGGAATAATCGAACTTGTTTGATGTCGAATGGAGTGGAAATGACCTCCTATAAATACATGTCAATAGAGAGGTTGCACCTCTTCAAGATCTAGGTCGGTCACCAAAAGAAAACATAATTACAAATAATAATTACAAATACAAGTAAGGTCGGCCAAGATGAAAATACAAAGTAGGTCGGCCAAAATGAGAATTACATTGTTGCCATGTGAAGCACCCCTTCACATTAATTATCACAAATAATGAGGAAGTATGAAGCCCTAAGCTGCAATAACATTAACACTCCCTCTCAGCTAGGGAGGAATACTTCCTGCTGCACAAGACACATCACCTCATCATGATGTCTACCACAATGGCTACAACCATATGTGAAAAGAGACGATATCACCTCATCGTGATATCAACCATAATGGCTACAACCATGTATGGAAATAAAACGATATCACCTCATTGTGATATCAACCATAATGGCTACGACCATGTATGGTATGTACAAGTGTTCATCACTTGCGTGATGTTGTCACCTTAACATGACTTTCACCATGGCTCTCCCAGAGGGTGAAAACACAAGTACAAGAAATTCATCACATACTCTCTCACGTGATGTTGTCATGGAGTCACACACATGACATCCACCATGGCTCTCCCAGAGGGTGGAAACAAGGGATTCCACCTCGAACTTCTCTTACAGAGAAGAACTCATTAATCAAGGGATTTCACCTCGAACTTCTCTCACAGAGAACTCATTAACAAGGGCTTACACCTCAAATTCCTCCGTCTCAGAGAAAAATGCATTAACAAGGGCTTATACCTCAAATTCCTCCGTCTAAGAGGAAAATGCATTAACAAGGGCTTGCATTTCAAATTCCTCCATCTCAGAGGAAAATGCATTAACAAGGTTTTGCACCTCAAATTCCTCCGTCTCAGAGAAAAATGCATTAAGGCAAACAATAAAAGTCAGCTCCAATGATTGTCCAAACAATCCTGCAAAGAGTTTCCGAAGCCACATTGCTTCTCGAGCTGCCACACAAGCTGTAGTATACTGGGCCTCTGCGGTGCTTAGTGCCACTAAAGACTGCTTCCTGCTACACTAGGCGATGATCGCAGACCCCAAACTGAAGCACATCCAGAGGTGCACTTCCGATCAGCAACACACCCTGCCCAATCAGAGTCAGAATATCCATGCAGCTCCAAGTCCACACCAGAAGAATATCTCAAGCCATACCCATCTGTGCCATGCAAGTATCTTAGGATATGCTTTCCTGCAACTAGATGTATTTGCCTTGATTCACACATGAATTGACTAAGTGCACTCACTGCATAGCAAATATTTGGTCTAGTATTGACTAGATACATCAACGATCCAATCAACTGCCTGAACATAGTAGGATCTACTAGAACTGAACTAGCTGCAGCCTTCTTGCATTTGATAATGAGGTGATCTTGTCCAGTAAGAAATAAATCATCAACATAAGGAACCAAGATCAACGCTTCGCCATTAGTTGGTTCCAGAGGCTCAACTAGATCTCCATCTTCTTCCGGTTCAGTAGGCTCCCATTGAATCTTCAAGCACTTGCATCAACCTTCTGACCTCTTCGTCCAAGATTGCCTGCAACACTTGCCTCAGTGCACACCTCTGGTATAGCAGAGAGTTTAGGGTAGACCTCCTCGACCTCATAGTAGATTACTGTATTCTGAATAGGTTTGCGGAGCTACCAATATCAAATCCAAATGATTGTCTTGTGCAATTCTGATCTCAGTAGCTGAAGAGGTCTTTCAAGGATTTAACACTTGGCCTTGCAACACTGCAACCTTCACTTCTTCCGGAACCCGGATGGTTCTCTATACTGAAACCCTAACTGTAATTTGTGTTTTTTGCGGATTTTTGGTTTTTTTGTGTTTTTGATGGTTTTTCAGACAAAATGGAAAAGCTGCGATTTTCTCAATAAATGCTAATAAATTCAAATAAATTCCAAACTTCATGCCATAAGCTCAAATATGTTCAGAGAGTAAGGGCGCACCATTATATTATTTTTTCAGAGCTTTTACAATACAGAAAACTGAATAAAAAATGAAATACAATAAATTTCTTGAAGAACCTGATGGCGGCTGTAGCTGCATTAAATAAATGATGAAATGGTACGGCTAGGTTGAATACATGAATCTCCAGGCTCGAATCTCAATGCAAAGTCTCCAGTAATCCAAGGCGCCTAGATCTCAGTGCAAGAATCTGAAGACAGGAGGCGAATCTCTCAAGAAATGATGGTACGGCCTGCAAGTACAGAAATGTACGGCCTGATTGCAGCAGCCAATAAAGTGGTACGGCCTCAAAGAATTAATGCCTGTTCTCTGAATTAAATTCCCTGGTAAAGTCGCCTTTACTGCCAGATGAATACCTCTGTAAATCTCTGAATGAATAGCTTAATAAGTCCAATCTGTGATCTCTGTGTGAAATCACCAAGTGCAAGCTTCAGCTGGTATTGCACAGCCTCAGTCTGCCTAATCTCTGAAGAGTTTTCGTTCTCCAGAAACGTTCGTCTGCCAGAAACCCTAGGGTTTGCAAACTCCAATGCTCAGAGCAAAAAGACAAAAGTCGAATAATAATATCAGAATAGTTCGATTTTGCCTTGAGTGAAAATATATACTCCTTGAAGAAATTCGACCCAATCTCCTTTTAATTAATCATTTAAATAAATGACTTAATTCGCACTTTTAAACTTAGGAGAAATATTTAATAATTGGCGTCCTTATTTTAATGAATATTAAATACTCATTAAGTCAAAATTTAATACTTTATTATAAAGTATAATAAATACTTTATAACAGGCCAATTAATTAAATATTTAAATATTTCAATAAAGTGACTTTAATATAAAGTCAAAATATTAAATATTTAATAAATCATTAATTACTCCTTATTTCTCCGTCGATCATCAAGCTGAACTGGGTAGACTCTTCTGAAAGGTTGAACCAGTGCCCAGCAAAATAGTACTTAACCTAACTTTTTCTAAAATAGAAAGTTCAAAAAATGCACTCTGGAAGATTCTGAAGGCCCAACGACACAACTGCAAACTGGAGCTACCAAACACGAGTAAGCGCAGATGATCCCTCCACACTCCTCAGCCTACGAGGATCGAATAATAGGCTAACTCACTGCCATCTAGGATGGGGACATCACATCTTCTCGGAGTCCTAAACTCCCTCTTGACCCCTGCTTCAGAGATTGCAAGGAAGACTTCTGGAAGTGAACTCCCTCTAGCCACCAACTCAGTCCCATGGCTGCAAGATGTGACTTCATTCTTGATCATTTCTTTGGTCGGCATGACTTCCTCATGAGATGCCTCAAGCTTTTCATCACTAAGCAATCTCTCAACACCTTTTGCTCTTAGATCTGTCCTGGAAGCATTTTAGAGAGAGATTACTAACTGTTTATAACTATCCAAAGAAATATCAAGGCTAGAATCATACAAAGTTTACTATCTCAGGTTATAGCATGAATACATAAGAATTTATGAACAATATTGAAACATGAATAAGTAAATCAACCTATAAAAGAAATATATCAAAGAATCATAATGAAGGAATAAAGAAACTTATCTTTATTGAATTTTGATCTAACTCTTTCTTCCAACTTTTAGTCCTCTCGAGAGTGCTAAACTCAGCACAACAAAAGACAATCTGAACAACTGCAAATTTCTTGAATGCATTATGCAGTTAGCAAGTAGAACCAACTCTCTTCAAGAGTCAAGGCTCTAACACAGTTCATGCATTAGAGAATGATATCGATGTGATCAACCTATCACAACGAAAATGCAATTCTCTCTTTCATCTCAAAGTCACACTTAGAGATCTACATAATTAATATGAAACAACTCGCAATGAATAATTTGAAATCTTCAAAGGATCTTTATGCTAGAGAGCACAATTCAAGAGAAATTACAATCTCTCTATACTAATCACACAAGATCCAAATAAATGAAATAACTTAGCAAACAAAGAATACTTATCTCTTGATGGATGCAAATACTGGACACAATAAGACACGCTGCTCATGCGCACAGATCAGCACACAACCTTCACGGCTTGAACACAGGCCCATGAATTAGAATAGAAATTCCCTAGAATCCTTCTGAGGGGAGATCTCATCCACATCCACAAATGAAGCATGCTGATTAGGCCTGGTTGGGCAATCCTTTGCATAGTGACCAAACTTGTCACAACGAAAACATTGAACTTTGGAGATGTCCCACTTCTTCTTGAATGCGGGAGCACCATCAGCTCCTTTATCTCTAGTCCTCTTGAAGTATCCTTTCTTTCCATTTTTCCCTTTCTTCTTTGAGGATTGAGCGGAAAGAACATGAATGTCTTCATTTGTAGGGCTTCGAGCAATACCTCTTGCAGCCAACCTAGACTCTTCTTGAATGCAATCCGCCCTCAAACGATCAAACTTGGGAAGTTTAGATCTTGCACTGATTCCTTGAATGAAAGACTCCCAAGATGAAGGAAGACCATTGAGGGCAAGCATGGTCAGATCCTTGTCATCAACAAGATGACCAATGGTAGAGAGCTGATCTCTCAATTCGGAAATCTTCATGAAGTAAGCGATGATAGATTCTCCTTCTGCCATCTTCACATGATGGAGTTGTTGCTTCAGTGCAAGTGTACAGCTTGTGTTGTTGATTTTGTACATCTCCTCCAAGGTTTTAAACATCTCCCTTGCTGTCTTCAACTTGGAGACAATAGGAACAATATGATCCTTCACGGAATCAACTAACATCTTCTTCGCCTTAGTATCTTTCTTCTTCCATTTAACTTTCTCTTTCTCATCTGTAGGCTCGGGGACTTTGCTCTCCACGAACTCCGCCAATTCGTTTTCCTCCAGGGTGAGCATAATTCTGAACCTCCATGATGTGTAGTTGGATGCTCCCTCGAGTCTATCTTCAACCTTAAGACCGTTCACCATCTTGACTAGAATAGAGATAGATGAAAAAATATAAAGAAGAGAAAAAGAGTATCGCTGTATGAACAAATCTGATCACGATCTCCTCAAACCCGCTCTGATACCATGTTAGTTTTTAATGATCAGATTTAATGCACAAAAAATTAATTGAAAATCAGATACAATAACACAACAGATACCCTGGGAAAACCCTCCTCTTGAGGGAGAAAAACCCAGCAACAAATATATATATCTCTTATATATGTAATGGCAACAATACACTTTACAATGTGGCCACACACAAGGCCAGCATTCAGCACTAGCAATGGTTGTAACAACAAATAACAGTTTGCCCTTCCTTGAACACAATTCTGCCCTTGTAAATATTCACAATCTGCCTTCAAAGAAATTCGCACTAGAAGGAAGGATCTGCTCTTGATAGAAATCGCACTTGAGAGAAGGAATAATCGAACTTGTTTGATGTCAAATGGAGTGGAAATGACCTCCTATAAATACATATCAATAGAGAGGTTGCACCTCTTCAAGATCTAGGTCGGCCACCAAAAGAAAACATAATTACAAATACAAGTAAGGTCAGCCAAGATGAAAATACAAAGTAGGTCGGCCAAAATGAGAATTACATTGTTGCCATGTGAAACACCCCTTCACATTAATTATCACAAATAAATGAGGAAGTATGAAGCCTGAAGCTGCAATAACATTAACATAATTCGCACCAAGAATGTGTATAGAATTCTCACCAAGAATGATATGATGAAGTGTATCGAATGAACTGAATATCAATGCCAAACAACAAAGTTTCATTGAGTATATATACACCACAAATGGAAGAGACATGACTTTCCAAAAGCATGTCGGCCTTTAACAAAAATCGTGCCTCCTCCATAAGATTGCGTCTCTTCAAGGTTGGCCTCCAATAACAAATATAACTCTTTATTATTTGCACCTCTTCATTAATCATTATGTCGGCTTGAATAAACAAATCGCACCTTCAATAAATCGTGCCTCTTCAAAAATGATATCTCTTATAAATTAAATAGACTTGGGCTATTATTTAATTTATCATCATTAAGTAAAGGATATCGGTTGGAAATAAAGACCGACGTTGTATATGAACATCAACATCCTGATCCCCCAATTTTGTTTCTTGAAAAAGACATTTCCGCCTGATTAATTTCCATCGCATGCCTTACTAGGCACCATTTGTTAGGGGCATTAAGGCCCCTAACATTCCAAGTTAAGAGCTTCATTGCTGTTCAGGAAGAGCATCGCTGTTCAGGAAGAGCATCTCTCTTCCCCACTTTCATCATTGAATCAATTTTTTGTTGACCATTCGCCTCCCCATCTCATTTCTGTTTTTCCTGGTTTGAGATCCTTCCTCTCTTTTTATTCTCACCACAATCAGGCAAGGATTTAGACATTTCTTTCTGATGAATCCCCAACTTAAACCTCACATCAGCCAGACCCTGGGAAAGTTTCCTCTTTTTGGCTGACTATGGGCTTCCATCATCAAACCCAACTGACATCCCTTTTGGAAAATCTTCCTCGCCCCCATTCTCCATCTCCATTTCCTCTGCTAACTCCCATGCATTAGCTTTTTCCTCCTCCGCCAAAACAACTAACTCTTTACCAACCTCTATTAACGAGTCCAACTCCACATTGGTACAGTCTTCACCTAAGATCTCTAGCACCTCTGAAATTTTCTCATCCAAGCACAATTTCTGATTCTCCAACGGCTCTTCCTCCTCAACAATCTTGTCCCCCGAAGCAATCTGCAAATCCTTCTTGACCACTTGAGGAGAGGGGACAGAGACCAACTCTTTCACCTTGTTTTGAACCTGGGTTTCAACAATAGTGTCATCTGGAGCTGTTGAAATATTCCCCTTTTTTGCAAACGCTCCTTTTTCTTGAACCGTCTTAGCAACCGCCACAACTTTTGAACACCCCGCCTTGCTTAATGATTTCCTACAACCCAAAGGCCACACTAGACTGTCCTTAGTGAAGGAGTCACCTTTTAACTTTTGAATCCAACTTCCATAATTTGAGATTAGCTCAATCTTGTCATAAAGATGCCGGACTAGGTTATTTTCCACACAGATCCACACATGGGATTGTGCCTCTCCTACCTTTCTCCTTTCTTCTGCACAGACAAATGTTCCCAAACGGTTGCCAATCTCCTCAAGAATGCTCGGCTCCCAAAATCTTGTTGGAAGATTTGGCAAGCAATAACAATCCTGCACTGTCTCCATAATATGAGATGCAGGGTTAAAACCTACCTTCCACTGTCTCAAATAAAAGCCACTCCCATCAAGGACCCATATTCCATTCACTATTTCTTCCGGTAGAGCCCTATTCGCACATAGCACCAGGAAAAAACCATTCTGAAGGGTTTTGAACTGCAGCTCATCACCCCAACGCGATTTCCACCATTTAATTAAATAATCCCAGTTGAGATCCCGACCATACCACTTCCCAATCAAACCCAGATTTTCCAACCTCAAAACTTCAGCTTGGAGCTTCACTGCGCTAACCACCAAGGTAGCTCGGCCACCTGGTATCCCATTCCCAATTTTCATCCTGGTCTCTTAGCCTCTCCACCTTGCGCCTCTTCCCTATCCTCCTCCCATTCCAAATCAGGCTTTTTCCTTTTCCAAACTTCCTTATTAAAACTTTTTTTTCTGCTAGGGTTTCTATCCCGACCCTCTTCTTCCATCCTTAACAAGCCTTCCTTCCCTCTATTGCTGCCCTCATTCAGTCGCGGTCTGCGAAAAGCATCATTTCTATATCCACCTCTTCTTAGTTGACCCCTAAAACCTTGTTTGTCATTTTTGAATCTTCTGCCTTCACGACTGCACCCCTCAGTACGAGAATCATTTTGGAATTCATGCTCCGGTCAGGCCCATCTGTCCTGCTGCCAATCAAGATCCACCTGTCTATTACCTTTGAAGCCATGTTGGTTCCTCGCAAAACGTCTCCCTGCAGATGACCGTTGCAGACCTTGAGCATGCGCCATTTGGATTCTATTCCATAACTCTTTAAATAGTTATTACTTATTCCTTATGTGTGGATTTTCTGCCACCTTTTATATGCCTTGCATGACATTTCATGCCTCCAATATATAAATTATTAATATTTAATAAGGCTAATAAGTAATAAATATTATCATACATTAAAAATATTATATATATATATATATATATATTACATCTAATATTCTTGATTTTCAGCTATAAATATGTATTATTTTTGTATCAACAAACCCAAAACGAACCCAACCTCCAATTTTTTTTTGATAAAACCGGCGAATTGAACCCTCGAACCCGAACCCAAACCCGAACTAGGACTAGTAACTTAGGGAAATAGTAGACAATATCATAAATACTAAGTAAGGCTTCTATCTTATTTTTTTAACATATCTGAACCTTATAAAAGTACTTTCCAAAAGTAAATATAGAAACCCAAACTAAACTGAAATGAAACTCTATTGGCTTGATATCAACCTAAAGAGGTTTGTTTTCTTTGAATTCTTGTGATCCTAACTATTCAAAAGAATTTTAACATTTCAATTGTCAAAAATAATACCAAGGTGGTTATTTAGATTATCAAGGTTAGGTTGGGACAAATTTCCTTTCTAGATGCTAACAAACTGTGATAATTTGGAGCTTCAATTTGACACTGGCCATCAAGTTTTAATGATAAGCGGGCAGGGTAGTGACAATTGTATAATCAAGTGCGAAGCATAAATATATACGTAATAATATATAGACACTGTGGAAGCGGAAGCAAAATGGTTCCTATTAGAAAGATAAAAATCAGCTTGTAGTGCTGAAAAAAATAAACTATAGCAGTATTTTATGTCAAAATGAAGGATTTTTTTGGTTATATTTAAATTTCCTATATATTCTGCAAGCTTAATGCTTTGTAAATTGGTGGAACTCACTACTCAAATCATGCCTTACACTTGTTCAAGAACTACATTCTATTTAGGATCATCATAGACACGAAGGTTTAGAAGGTTTGCAAGGAGTACAATAGCAGTGCATGAATACTTTAGACATATATAGTGTAGCATTCCATGCACATTAAATAGGTAATAGGAAAACTAATACATACCTTGAGAGAAGTCATTCCCTAGTCTTGTGGGCTTATTTTAATCCCTTCCGAAGTAGACCTCATATATTCTCTTTAATGATCCAAATAGATTTCAGCAGCAACTATCCCATTGAAAGGGAATGTTCCTTGTGCTTTGATTTTCCATTGAAACTTGTACCTATAATCTCTCAAATTCTCAACTCAAAGTCCATCAATGTTTTTAACTCCATCATCCACTTATATGTAAAATCAAGGAAAATTTACTTGAATAATAGCTAAAATTGTGGCTCAAATAGTTGTTCTCTTCTTTTGTACTAGCAGGTCTTTATTATCTAATGGAAAAATATTTAACACTCCTTTTGCTCTTACAAAATAGTTAGCAATGAGAACATTTCGATATCATTTACGGTCTTTTGTTTTGTTTCAAAAGCATTTTCTATTACTCTATCTTGAGCTATTTGATTCAAAAGCTATTAAGTTGAAATTTACAATTGCTTCCTTTGTCATATAATTTCCCTTTCACACTCTTCATATAGTTCTCTTTGACATTGTTCTAGAAATTGCTAGTACTGTGAAATCACAAATATGAACTAGTTGATTCCCATTTTGTAATTTATGATGTTTGCTCAACAAAGGAAAATTGTCTTTTTAATGACTTTCTTGAGCCTAAGGATTTTGAGATCCTAGAAGCCAACTTGGATATCATGAGGTTGAATGACTTAGGAGAAGCTCTGAACCAAAGCTTCATTATTAGGACTTGGAGCCCTCTAGTATAGCTCTATTTGTAGTAGTGAGAGTCATTGGCTACGTTTGATTTTTTGGAACTTTGTACTTAGTTTATAGGTTGACTTTGTCCAAACTATATTGTAATTGAAATTTATCAACTGTAACCATCTAGTTATTATTTATGTAGTATGAAGTATGCTTTGTGCAATGCAATGTAATCAGCGATTGAATATAAACAACAAAATCCTATTTTCTACAATTCATATGTTAAACTCTCTATTTTATTTGCTCTCTATATCTCTATGATATGGAAATGCCTTTAAAATTAAAAAAAAGTAGTTTTTGTCTCTTTTTTTTTTTAAATTACATTTTTTCTTATATCCGGTTTTTTCTCGATTTTTTCAAAAAATCTTAATACTTTGGATATGCCAATTTTTTCCCCAAATGATTTTTGCTGCTATGGTTCAGATTATGTGCACAGATATCAATTCAGATCTATGGGCCATGTTAATGGTACAAATAATTATACAAAGATCCAAAACCATAAATAGTGAATACAAGCTTACAACCACAACTTTGATTCATCAGTATATTTAAACAAATACTAAAACTAAGAACTACAGTAAGCCTACAAACATAAATAATAAAAGAAGCATCTACAGATCAACTTATGATAACAACTATTAAAAATAAGGCCTATGGCTTAGCCTATATGCACAATTACTAAAAATAAGATCTATGGGTGTAGTTGTTGAAATATAACCCTATAGGAATCATTAAGGCAAAGAAAGTATTATCTAAAGCTTAGGGCCTCCTCATTTTTCTTTTGTTAATTTAGAGTAGTTGGAGTTTTGAGTCGGTTGGAGTCCCAAAATTATTGAGCCATATAGGTCCTAGGATTTGCTCACAAGTATACTGCCATGATTACCCAAGAATTTCAATGGACTCCCTTCTACAACACAAGTTGGTGATGATCATCCACCTTACTAAGCCTCCATGTATCTATATTTCTGAACATTACTGATTATCCCTGTATATTGTGTTTTGCCACGTAGAGGTCTCAATTGTGTGCTTATGCAAGTTCAGGGAAGGTGGCTTGTACAAATGCTATTTCTCCTCATCTTTTAAGTTTATCATTGTATGCTAGCCTCTATATAGCTATAAACCCCCTTCCTCGAGAGCATTACACAGTATACCATAGGAATAAATGCTTGATGGTTGTTATTAGTTCAATTGTTCAAAATCCTCTCTACCTTTATAGTAGAAGGCTCTCTGTAAGAATCCCAACTAGATCCTGACCCAAACTGAGCTGTTTTTGGTTTGGTTTATGAATGTTTTGTTGCCCAGATTTGCATAAAACATTAAGATAACAGATATGCAAGAAATACAATGATTTTTGGAATTGAAACAACCTTCTATTTTGCAAAACAAGTCTGATACAATTATTTGCAGGTTTGACTTTTATTTTCAGACTTTAACGATACTAAGAAAATGATTATAAATGATACCAATGACAACCACAAAACATACTCGTTGATAGCTCCTTATATTAGATGAAATAGATGATACAATAATGCCAAAATAAGAATGATAGGAGCAGCTGCTGCTACAGTCTCCAACTATGACTGAGCTGCAGAAAGGGCTCTAACAACTCCTCAAAAGGGACGCCCAAGGCTGAAGATGTGAAGTACAGCTACAAAAATAGCAACTCCTTCAATTGGAATATATTGATATGCCAAAAATAGATGCCAAGACTGAATATAATCAGATCACATCTGAAGATGCAATTTCGAGCCACCAAACTAGAAACCATAGTTGCCCAAAATCTTCAAACTTCATGAAACAAATGCTATTTCACTCAAAAATGTCCCTAGTCTGGATTGCCCAAGGTAGATTTGTTTAGAGAAATCTGTAGACCTCCAAATCTGATTTTTGACCAGGAACTTGTCTTCAAACCCTAGCTGTTGCACAATTCTGCCCTTTGATGAAACCTGAGTGATTTCACCTCTCAAACAAGGGTAAGGGAGCATCACCAAACCCAACTCAAGGGAACACCACCTTGAAGAAATTCTGAAACTTATTTTAGACAAGAGAAAACAAGTATCAATGCCAAAAACATATTAATCTCACAACCCTCCATGCCTTTAAATAAGGCTTCTAGTCCAAACCGCCCTTAGAAGAGAATCTGATTTGTTTTCAATAAAATATTCAAAACTTCATGTTTAAGGCACCTAAACCGCCCTTAGGGAAGATCTGATTTTATTTAATTAAAATATTCTTTGCCTTCTTCTCCAAGGCACCTAAGTCGTCCTTATCCAATGATCTGATTTTATTTATTAAAATATTCAATTTCTTCTTGGCTAAGTTTCTCCAAACTGTCCTAGGAAGATCTGATTGCCTTTTTGCCTATTTGAGTATTATAAAATTCTATTTTGGAAGCTTCCTTGAGCTGCCGCAAGGAAGAGATTAGATTTGATCTTAAAATACTCATTTTTGGTAGCTTCTCCCTTAAGTCACCTAAACCACCATAGAAAGGGGAAACTTCTAGAAGTTGATCAGATTTGATGAGGTCGACTCACCTCCTTGCTTGTTTGTCCTCCTTGTTTGCTTGGTCTTGCAAATAGACCTCCTTGCTTGCTTTGACTTGAAGTAGACCTTCTTGCTTGCTTTAACCTCCTTGTGTGCTTTGACTTGAAGTAGACCTTCTTGCTTGCTTTGACCTCCTTGTGTGCTTTGACTTACAAGTGGAAAATAAGATCAGCATTATGCTTTGCTTGGATTAAGGGTAACTCTCTCTTAATTCTCCAAACACATTCTACCAAAATTTGATCCTTATGGCCAAAATTCATTCCCTTTTCATGCCTTCTAACCAACAGAAATGCTGGATGGGCCAGAATCAAGTCACCATGATATCACTCCGAGAATGGGGACATTACACTCTCATGCAACTAACAAGCTTGCAGCTTCTGAAAGAGTGCATATAGTGTCCACTCAGGTTGCATGTACACAAGAGCAATGAAGCAACAGGGAGACAATTATTCTATCTCAAAAGGACTAGTAAAAAATGGAGGCAGGTTGATTGGATGCAAGATATAATGGATTCTTTATGTTCCACACCTGAGTGCCAATGTTTAAAAGAAATATGATGTCTTCAATATAGGATTACATCAAATAACATGGGTATACTTTTTCCAATCTCCAAAAATTTAAAATACTTGAATCAAAGTCAGAGGGGGTCCCTGTTTCTCCATTTACCACAATGTGAACGGAAATGGGAAGCTCATTGAAATTCTTTGTGAATACTCAAAAATCTTAAGAGATTATCATGAAATGTCCCTGAAATATTGTCATTTTTTGGGCATTTAGGGATTCTACCCAACATTTCTATGCCATTTCCAGGGTGTTTTGAGGAGTTTTCTGAGCTTTATATTTTCTGAACAGATATTTTCACATTGTTTTGTTTACATTTGTTCTTAGAAACTTTGTTCCATTTTCTGCTAGCTAAAATAGGAAAGGATAGATATGCTGACATATCAGTTTGCCTTTTCTCATATTAACAATGGCTAGAGCAATGTCATATACAAGTTACCATGGCATGATTAAGCAAAGTTGATTTAATCCGGTTGCTTATTTTTTGAGTGGTTTTAATAATCACTTTGAAGCCCATTGCTAAAACTCTAGGAGCATTATCAAGTCAAAATAATATAATAGTTTATGTATATACATACATGACATAAGTAGGAAATTTTTGTTCGAGCTCTTATTATAAAGAATTGAGATGTCAATGTTAAAATTTTGTAATGTTATGTGCAAGTATTCTTTGTAATATAGATATGTGAAATGAAATTGGGCAGTACATTGGTTGTCTCTTTTAGAATTTGGGGCTTTTAGCTCCTTCGTGCACATGGCATGTTCTTGTCTTCCTTTAATAATCAGTGATAAGATCAGTCAGATATCTTTATTTTTGTTGTACTTTTTTTATTGTCTCAACTATTAAGATAATGAAGTTTTGTTTGAATAGGAAGGAATGCTAATTATTAGTCATCAATCTATTTCATCATCAATATTCTATAACAGACTACACTTTTAATTCACATGTCCATATCAGGTTTTATAAAAGTTTTTACTAGTTTTTTTTTTTTTTTTTTGATTATAGAAATTCCTCTCTTTGTGCTAACCTTCAGTTTATTTTCCACAATTGAGGAATATTTTTTCTGTCATATTCAACTGGGACTTGCATCCAGCCTCCACTGTTTAGGCATGCCTTACCCAACAACTTGGGTGCCAATGTTTATTATGCAATTTGAGTAATTTATCATATTTGCCGGGATCTGAGCTTGGGCCTGCATTGTGAAATCCCACATGCTTTTATCACTTGGGATCATTCCATTCGATAACTAAATTTTGTTACTCTTTGTTTTTATACTTTAAGTCCACCATTATGCTTCTTCAAATTAGTTTGAGTAATTGTTTCATAAGACATGTTTTGTATGATAAAGATCCTATTTGCCACCTTAAATCTAAAGTTTACATTAAGGAATTTGATGTTTTGCTAGGAAAATGTGCCAACCGGTTGCTTGCATCTGCTGGGGTACCCCTAATTGCAAAACAAATGAAGGTAAAGCTTTTCCTATTAGTTTGTCTATTCTGATCAACGTTTTGCTGGAAATTCCTTGCCATGCAAATGTTTAGCCAAGGAATAGATTTAGTGCAATACTTCCTTTTTTAAAATCATTCATCAACCATGACTCTTTTTGTTTGAGGATTTTTTACACTGGAAACACTTTTCCTTGTGTAGAGGTTGGAGTTGAGTTCTATCTGGGCCTTGATTGCTGCATTTGATGAGCCACTTCCTGTTCCAAAAGGTCTTGAAGACATCCCATTTGAAGGAGCCTTCGTTGAGGGAGTTGATGCTCTTTCATGGATGGCAAACAACACAAAGAAACTATTCCCTTCACAAAATCATGGTCCATATTGCTGGACCTTTTTCAGTACGGCTGCCTATGGGAAAAGGAACAAAGTTCCCCAGGTTGTCACAATTAATCATCTGTGCACTTTTTCTATGTCAGTAATTTCACTATGATGTGAAGCATTTTCAATACTTATAGTTCTACTCCTAATATGTATTTGTCTCTTTCTCAAGGAAAATATTCCAAATGTTAAAGCAGATAAAGTGAAGCAAGACATGCTTCAAGGGATCGAGATTGCTTTAGGATTACAAGAGGGGTCATTACAAAGACCATTTTACAGTCGACTACAACTCTGGTAATCTCACTAAATATTGCCAATCTCTTATGACTAATGAATCCTCTATTTGCAATTGTGCTTTTTTTCCACTCAATTAGTTTGTATTGTTATGTACAAGCCATATTTTTCCATTAGAGCTAAAAGAAGATTCTGTCAAGAATGTTATCTTCCCTTTCTTCATGCTTCTTTGCTTTTCTATCTTCTCATGCATCTTAGAACATGGAACAACATAGAAAGTGTTGTTTGCTGTAAAACTTAAGATTAATTTGATCTACTTATTTCTCAGGGGTGCAGCTCTTCCAATGAACACTCCAGGTATTCCATGCATATTTGACTCACATGGAAGAGCTGGAATTTGTGGAGATTGGCTACTAGGGTCAAGCTTAGAGGCTGCAGCCTTGAGTGGCATGGCGCTTGCTCATCAAGTAAGCTTTCTTGAGTTTATAGCTGTCTTGACTATGTTTTATAGACTTTCCTGTTGATATGCACTGGTCCCAAATATGATGAATAGAGAAATTTCTTCCTGTCTTTATTTTCACATAGGAATCTGTTTGGGTCAAGCTGACTTAAAAAATATATTCTTCCAAGGGAAAATGAGAGCATACAACCTGTTCAGTGTAAAGATTTAAGCATAAAAGGAGCATGATTTATTGACCTGTTTTAATTGTTAACATTGGCCTTGGACATTCACCATTATAAGCATATGGCTTCTCTTTTCCAAGCTAGCAAAGGTACTTCTATTGGCTTATATTATGCATTTGATGAGTTTGATTCCTCCATTGATCTAGTGTAATTTCTAAGTCGTCAAGATCCTTTGACCAATGGCCAATGCATTCCATGCAACCCGTGCTTTCATGCAGGGTAGTGTTTATGCATAGTTACTAGAAGACGGGCACTAGTATTGGTACATGAGAAGGGGTTGGGTACCGTTATGCCATTTTAAAAAATGGTTGGAGACAGCTATATATATATATCAGTGGATATCTTAAAAGAATGATAAATACTAAAATGCTTAAAAATTAAAAATAAAACTAACATTTTAAAGTATTGAAATAGAGTAATTATATTGATATTTGAGAATCGTCATTATGATAGAAAAAATATTTAAAACCATAATACTAGAGATGGCAAAGAAACTAGGAGGGGAATCCCATTATTTTAAAACCATAGAATGAGGGACCTTGGAGATGACTATTATTTTTAATCAATTGATAAAACTTCAATGCATTTACACATCTTAAGCCTTATTATTGTTTCGCTTCATATTATTACCTCTTTGGGATTTAATAAGAAAATTTTCTAGCACCAAAAAAACTTGTAAACTTTTATGAAAAAAATAGAAATTACAAGTCTATTTGTGTATTTGTTTAGTTCTTTTAACTTTTATCAACCACCTATCAGCACTTTAAGAAAATCCAATGTAATTTATGTGATATATCTGAGAAACCTCTATTGGAAGTTTCCTCATTTTAAGGAGTTCTTATAGGAGATATAAAGGAGATGCAAAGAAACTTCATCTAAAAAGTCCCCTAATGTCTGGAGATGTTTCCATATAGGTCTCCAAGACGGGGACGTGTTTCTGGTATGGGAGATGAGTACCAAGGGTTAGGGTATGATTCTCTTGGTAACTATGTGTTTAAGTCTTAATTGTGACCAATAGTTCTTTATGTGTAGCTATATTCTGTTTTGTTATCTACATTTCATTGATGTAATCTTATACCATGTTGAAAATTTCTATTGGATATATCTGAAAAACATTTCCTTTCCGATGTATCACTTTTGCCTTCTTAGAGGTCAGCTTCTGTTTGGAGCTGTCATATTGCCAAAAAGGGTTTTTGTATGATGAAATATTTTTATCAAATTAATTATAATTAGCTTTTATATAAAAACAAAGATCTGATCAGCACAGAATCAAATCTCCATTTTAGGCATGGCAGTGAAGCTGTAGGTGTGCAATAGCACATATACTAGTCAGCCGTTACTATCCACACACAAATAAAAGCAGTTGACAACACTTCCCCTTGAACATGAAAATGGCAGTTCGATTCAAGCTGCATGTTAGAAGCAAAGGATGTCATCGCCTTCAATTAGGGAATATTTGGAAAAGGGATTTGGCCAAATAGAAGGCAGCAAACAATGAAGAATATCACCTTGAGGAAAGGTTGGCCATGCTTCAATTGAGCAGCCAGATAAAATTGATAAGAAACACGAAGATATAGATGATTAACAACTTTACAGGCAAATGTTAATGGACCTAGTTTTTATATTTATTTTTTTCATATGGGAAATGCACTTGCTTAAAAAAATTCCACAATAGTTTCAACAAGCATATTTCGTGCAAATCCAAGATTAGTTGCTGGTTAAAATTTTTAGAACAAAATCCATTTCATGCATATCCAACTTTGGTTGCTGGCTTGAATTTTTAGAGAAAAAGTTTTTGCATGTGTATGTGCATGTATGCATGCACACATGAGATATCTTGTGGCCACTTTATGTGTTGTATGTGTTAGTGTTTTGTAGCTCCGGGAGCTATTTTACCTTAATTAAAGGCTGGTTGGCCTTCATGTTTTAAATGATATTTATTCTTTCTAATAGCTGATCTAGGAGGGAGGTCACTTGGCTCGGTATATAAGGAGGATATAGTCCTCCCATTTGATAATCAAGTTAATCCATTCCAACTCAAGTTCGCCAACTTCAAGCAGCAGTTCGCCATTTTAGCAGCAGGTCCGAATTCAAGAAGTATCTTCATTTGTATTTAGCATCAAGGAGAAGTGTCTCCATTCTTTGCATTGGACTTGGCCAAATTCAAAGGGCCTGATTTTGTATGCATTTTGTTAGATGTGTGGGAGAATGATTATGGTAGGAGGGGAGATAGAGCCATTGGCCAACATTAATGTTGAGCAACCTGCAGCATGGCATCAACCAGGTGGTCGTATCTACTTATTCAACCTAGCCGTGCACCTCTGTAGTCAATACATCTTGCCCTTGATACTTAGATTTTTTTTATCTGAGCCGTGCCTTGAGGAAGGTTAGAATTTGTGGGTTTTGGAGAAGAAAAAGGCATGAAAAAAGAGGAAGAAAAGAGTGCAACTAAGAGGATTGAGGGTTTGCAACAAAATTTCCAGGTGCCTAAGCTGGTGAATGCCATACTCTAGGTCCATCTCTTCCCCAAAGTTGTCACTTTCCATAGGTTTGCAGATTTTGTTTGATAGATTGATAACAATGGAGTATTGTTTTCCTCTTTTAACTATTGCGACCCATTGAGGATGTTATTTGTTGCCAAGCTAAACCCTAGGCATGATCCTTGAATCCATCATCCCTTTAATGGGTGTTCATACTCAAACAATTTCTTTGGTTAGATGGTCATGATTGGTCCTAAATAAGGTGGTAGTTACATGGTTGTTGTAGTTATGACATCTTGGGATCTATTTTAGAGATTGCATCAATGCACTAAATGCCTAAATATGTTATTTAGTCCTTGCTGGTCTGTAAGTTTACTAATATTTAAGGGATTTTTGGGCCAAGGAAATTCTTTGGAAACATGTGATGGTTAGAAAGTTGAAAAGAGTGCAATGATGGTTGTTATTTCTGTTTAAGTCTTTATTAAAATAAAGTGTTAGTCATGTTGAGTTATGTCAAGCAAAATTTTTATTAGATTGAACAACATAGTTGTAAAGGTCATTGCTCCATAAAACGTTGCAAGTGTATATGAACCAGATATTAATAATTCAAATAATATAGTTTAATGTTCTTCATATTGGAACATGTGTAATAATTATTCTAAAACAATATAATTAGTGGAACACTTAAATATAGAGTCATTTTGGGTAGTTGAATAATCTGATTTCCTTTTCTTAAAATAAATTGCATGAAAACAACAAATGAGTTATGCCATATGACTGTGTAGCTCTCTTCTAGTAAGATTTAGAAGGTCACTATACAATAGAATGAGACATCATGATATCATCAGGGTGATGTCTTCAAGATCTAACTAGCAGGTGATAGATGTGTACATGCTGTTATAATCAAGATAAATGAAATCAAAAGGGTAAGAATGTTGCTACTAAATATATGATTGAGGGGACCTATAGGCTCTTAAGTATGACCTTGCCATTTATCATGCTTAAAGCAAGTTTATAGTAATGGATTTATGTATTTTGAGGTTCAAGGGATTATTTATATGTCCTTGTTGATGCATGTTGTGCTCCATCTAGGAGAATGTCATAATGATTATGACCTTGATTTTATAGAACCATATTGTAGGGGAGGGACCTCACTAGGATCCATGTCAAGGATTTTGGCATAATCGATGCATGATAATGATATTTTGATTAATACGTGGTAGGGACATACACTCTTTACAGATGTCCTATTATTAGATTGAGTCAAGATTGACTAGCAACCTTGTACCTAGGTATGTTTGGATTTCCATGCTTAGAGAGATATATCTTGGATAATAATATTCTTGACAAAACCTAGCTAACCCTTATTTTCCTACATAAGAGAATCTTAATGTTTATAGAACCTTGGTGGGTTTGCAAGGAAGACTTAATATTAGTTTTCTAAGGTTTAATTAACTTCCCTTGGGTGGAAAATCATATTAGCTTTATTTATTAATTAGACAAGGGGTGTTTTGTGTAGGAATTCCAAGAGTATGTTCCTTGAAAGAATTTTGTTAATGGCCTTATGTGATGTGTTTGTAACACTTACTCCTTATCCAGTGATGATCACAAGTAGTGTGGGATGCTTGCCATCATTACGGTTGGTGCAAAAGACTGGAGAAAAGGATGGGACCCATGGTGTAGTATGGGATGCATCAAAATTCCTTTTCTAGTTGGGATGCACTAAAAGGGTAGGTGTTAGTCATTGAGTGTGTATATGTTGGTTACTCATTGCGTAAATGTTAGTCACTCATGGTGTACTTGTGTAAATGGCCTTGAGTATTGTTAAACTGGTGCCCTTGCTAGTGATGACATCAAGTAGTATGGGATGTTTGATTGTTGTCATAGATGGTGGTGGAATTGGAAAAGGATGGAATCTCTAAGATGGTAGTCCCTTTCGTGAGATCAACTTCTATGCCTTGCATAGAGAATGAAATCTAAAAGTTTTCCAGACGTGACATCAAATACACATTTTTAGGATTGAGTCATAGTTTGTATTCACTCAAGCACTCATCCTTCAAGAATCTATGGATTACCACTTTTTTTTGACTTAGCTAAGAGATCATCTACATTATCTTCCATGATATCATACAACATATGATGAAAGATGATTGATGTTGCTCGTTGATAGGTAGCCCTAACATTTTAATGTCTAAATGGCATGAACTGATATCAAAAGGTGTCTCAAAGAGTAGTAAAGGCTGTTTTATGCTAGTCTTTGAGGGTAAACTAAATCTAATTATATCTAGAAAAATTCATCCATAAGGGATAACATTTTCTGCATTGTTGTGAGGTCAATAATGATGTCTATATTTGGTATGGAAAGCCATCCTTAATACATGCCTTGTTTAGCTCTCTAAAGTTTGTACATACTTTGATTCCTTTTGGTTTCTTGCTAATAGGAATGATGTTAGAGATCCATTCTGGATAATCAATAGGTCGTATGAATCCAACCTCCCACAACATCTTAAGTTCTTCTTTGACTAGCAAAGCTACCTATGGATGCATCTTACAAAGTTTTTGAATAATTGGTTTGGCATTTGGATGCACCACTAGATGGTGTAGAAAAAATTAACGGAATAGACTTGGCATATTGTTGTACCCAAAATTGAAATTTTTGCTTCATTAAGGTTGAGATATTCCCCCTTAATTTTTTCCCCAAAATTAACATACAAATCAGCAACCAAACATAGATCAGCGTTAGCTCCAAATGCAAATCAGCCAAGAAGTAACTCTAACCAAGAATGTTCACCAAGATCCCAATGTGGGCGAGGTGATAGCATATGGTCAGAGGATTGTCAGGAATAAACTGAACTGAAAGTACAATTCATCTGCTGATGTAGGCATCCACAAGTGGTCGGAATACTCCATTTAATCAATGGGTGAATTTATAACAATTATTCGGCGGCAAGCTAGCCTTTAAATCCACTCTTGCACTTATTAATGTGGGGGGAATATTGTCCACACAACCACTTATAACGTGGGGGGAAATTACAAACAAGAAGATGTTTATTCTAAAACTCAACCACTCAATTGTGGGAGTGTAAAACTAATATAAAATTGCAGCAAATGAAGAAAGAGCTGTTAGTACTACTAACTAGCTTTACAAAGAATAAGAACAACTGCAAATGAAATAGATAAGCTTCCAAAAACATTAAACAGTTAGAGTAACACTTCCTCTAACATTTACAATGATATAAGATGAAGAATTGAAGCTCAACTATCAAAATACAATTATTTAATAAGTCTGATATAGAAACAGTATTAACAGAAAATCGGACCAGCAACACCAAACCTCATAGAAATGGATGTATCTTCTCCAAATCAGCTCGGAATGCTCCCAGACCACAGCCAAATGATAGCTAGGAGCTAGGCGCCCAAACACCAAGGAGAAATCGAACCAAAAACAGCAGCAATAGTAGGCATGATTCCCAAGGTAGCAAGCATGAAAGGTACGACCCTCTTGAAGAAGTCGATCTTCTCTAGAAAAATCAGCAGTCCGAAATAAATTCCCAGTATTTGCAGGAAGGGTCGCCCCTCACAGAGAAATAGCTCGGGTGAATACCTAGAATGAAATAAAAATTAGAGGCAAAGCTATGAGCATAAATTCACTTCAGCCATTATCAACAACAGTACAAACATATTATAAATCAACAATCTGCTTGTAATCAAAATCAACATTGAGCACTGTCCACACTTCTGAATGAAGCATGGTCTTCAAAATTTTTTTTTAGGAAGCCATAGTTTCAGACCCGAAGAAAGAATGATTTGCTAAGCTTCCCCTTAGCCAGGTTCTGGATTTATTCCAGCATTGTAACTTTGCTCTCCAAAAACATTCATGATCAGCTCTTCACAAAACAACAATAAATAAGTTTCAATTGGCAAATGAAACACTTCAAATTTCAAGAAGTTGAATCACTTCAACTTCCAAAAGGGACGCCACCTTTAAGCATTTACTTTTTGAAATAATAAAACATTATTCAACTTCCCCTTTAGGCGTCCAATTCCATATTGCACAATAAAGCATTTATTTAAATTATTAAATGCTCAACATAACCCCTTAATGACCCCTCTTTAAAACGACATGAAGTTATCACTCCTAGGCATGGGGTACAACTGAAAAACAATAAGTTGACTAAGTATGAAACTTAGTCCATGAAGATAACCAAACCAAAGCCAAAACTAAAACTGATGGATAGCAAGATGACTTGAGCTGAATTGCTAAGGATGCCACTGCCAAAATTAGACTTACTATAAATAGCCACTGCTATAAATAGTAAATTCACATCAAAGCCAACAGAAAGCCAAACTAAACAATTGAACTACAAAGGATTGAACTGCTGCTAGATAGATACTGCTAAAAGATAGACTTGCTAAAAATAGCAAACTGCTATAAATAGTAAGTCTGCACCACATCCTCTGAACACCAACTGAGCAGTATCACGACTTACTATAAATAGTAAGTGTCTGGAAAGATTGTCAGATTCAGATTCATAGCACACCACCCTGGAGGTCCTTGAAAGACCTAGAGAACCCCAGAAACCTTTTACAAGCAAACCCTTGAAAAAGCATCTGAAAGAGGAAACCCTAATGTTCTGCTTCAGCTTAGCCTATGGATTTCTGGAAATAGGCTAAATCCAATTGAAGAGCGTAGGGCTAAATCGGGGACATTACAAAGGCATTCCAGTAAAAATGGTCAAAATCTTGTAAAATTGTCATCAAAAGTCAAAAAAGTCAAACTTTCTAAAAATAACAATTTTCTATTTTTAGAAATTTCTGGAAAATAAATTAAGCATAGGGTTTTTCTGGATTTATTGTCAAAAGGATGCTCACAAAATTTTGGAGAATTTTGAAATTAGGGTTTCAGGCCCTATTTTTAGGAAAAACCCTAAAAATAGAATCTTTGTAGAAATGTCTAAAATTTATTTTGATTGGTTAATTCTTTGTCACGATCACACTGGTCTAGTTAAAATCGTCAAAGAGCCAGTTTTTCTCTAGTGGGTCTGTTTCGCTTTTTCAAAACAAATTCTAGGACCTCTGAGGTCATCAATGGAGGATGACCAGTTGCTAGGTGTCATAATCAAAGTCTCAAACATTGCACAGAATGATCTACGACAAAATTTGTTCGAAAAATGAATGGTGGAGGGGAATTCGAAAAGTTGAAAATTGCAAAAAATAAACGAAGTTTGGAAACCTTGGACGCCTTACCTCAAGGAGGGTTCCTAGGCTTCAATGCCTTGGAATATTTTCAATTTATGTTTTTCAAGCACATGAATACCGTCAACGCATTAGCAACGGTGATCGTGGTCAACGTAGTCGACGAGGTGGTGAACGTGAAGCACGAGAAGGTTGAAAATCATTCAAAAATGACTAACTCCGGAGCACAAAAGCGTCCCTTCTAGCCAAGGGCTTCCAACATTTTAGGAAACTAGATATAGTTTTTAGCATTCAAATTCTCCAGGACATTCTTCTCAGAATTCTTCAAGCTTCACGACGAGTCCAGCATCTAGTCCACAGGACTTGTCAAAACGCCGAAATTGCAGATCAAATAGAAAACGAAGAAAGTCAAAGGAAAACTCAAAAATGGCTAAGTATAGAGCAAAAAAGCACCCTTGCTAGCCAGGGGTACCCAGACTTTTGAACCTAAGTTACCGATTCGTTTTTGGATTTGGGTATGGGTATGAGAATCCGGTACGGGATTCGGTAAATTTTTTTTTTTTTGGTTGGGTACGGCTTGGGTATGGCAATACAAAAAACATATAAAAATCAGAAATATATACATATATGCAGTAGTAATTAAGTTCAAAATACACCACCATATTAATAGTCTAATAACATAGCAAAAATCCATCACCACTTTCATAGTCACTAAGTCAAATATTAAAATATTAGTGATTACTCGAATGTCATGATATAAAATTATAAATTAAAGTTCAAACATAAAATGTCAAACGTTTACAATCAGCCATTAGTGATCATTGATCAATCTGAATCATATGGGTCATCAAACAAACTAGCATTATTAGATGCTATATTTTGTGTAGAACTACAAATAGCATTCGTGGCACTCGCACAAGCACTGCCACTAGCAGTAGCAGTAGCACTAACACTACCACTCTCACGATTAGTAGTTGCTTCAGGCTCATACTCATTATCAATATCAAGTGCAGCTAAGTGACTTGTGGAAGCATCCAAGTCAAGCTGCTCTGGTTCAATGTCCCACCTCCTTGTGTCTCCTTCTTTGTAGGAACTTTGCTTGTGTGTAAGGAGGTGCAAGTTTGAATGCACATACACCAAGTCCTTTGCCTTTTTTGAATGCAGCCTATTACGTTTTATTGAGTGGATGGAGTATGTGCTCCAATTCCTCTCAGAAGAAGATGAACTAGCAACCTATTAAGACCAAATTAAATAGTTAAGAGTTACAAAATTTAACTAAACAAAATTATTAATTAATATAAAATTATAAGTTAAAATTAAAATTACAAAATATAAAACTTACTTGGGATAAGATTTTTATTGCAATTGGTTGGAGGTGCATGTATTCTTGCCCATGGAAGTACCACCAACTATGAGCATCCACCCTGTACTTGTCTTGAAGAGCATCAAGATTCTGATCAACAGTACCAGAGCATGCAAAAGCCATGAACTCAGCCCTCACTCGATCACGTTGGTCACGATCAGTGAAGAGTCTCCGAAGTGCTGCCTTGTACCCTTGAGCCACTTCAACATCCCTATATGGAGCAACTCTTGATGAAGCAGAAAGAATCTCAGGACTATAATATTTGGGACTCAATGCAAAAGCAAGAAGATGCAATGGAGTGGTCATTTTGTTCCATCTATCAACCATGATTTCCTGTAGCTCTTTGAAAAACTTTTCATCAGGATCTTCCTCTTTTGCATTGATGATGGTTTTCATCTTCTCAATCATTGAGTTGATACCATCATATACTTCTCCCAAACAAGGTCTATCCATGTTTGTGTAACGGATCATGCTTAGTATAGGCTCAGTGAAACCGACTAGGTACTGTTGTGACGTTTTTCACACATCGCCCTATTGCAAATGGGGACCCCCTAATTTTGGCTTTGCTTTTCGTTCGTTTTGTCGTTGTCTCTCTTTTCTACTGTCTGTCTTTTCGGGATTGTGCCCATCATTGAGTTTAAACTGGAAATTTTGGTCAAGTCCGAAAATTAGGGTTTTGAACTTTTCAACCAATTCGTGGTCAAACGAGGTAACTGAGCTTAACGCTGTTGTCAGCATGTTTCCAACAGGCTCCCAGCAAAATTTCATCAGATTCTGGGTACTTACTATTTTTAGTAAGTGTGAAATTACAGGCAATTCGTCAGCATTTTTGAGATTCCGACAATCACACTGCGTCCAGAGCACAGGGCTACTCAGGTTAAATTTGAGAAAAGCAACTTGCTATTTTAGGGTTACGGGGGCAATTTGGGCTTAGAGGCAGATTTTTTCAACGCATGTCTGGAGATTCCTTACGGGTTTCGAGCGTTCGCGATGGTGTGACATGCAAAATGAGGCGACTTTCGCATTGCCCGAAACCGATATTAGGGTTTGCATGCAGAATTTTTCAGCACATGTCGGCATTTTCTTTCTGGGTTTTCCAAGAGCTTCGCAACGATGTAACATGCAAATGGAACTGACCACTTTTCAGGAACTTACTATTTTTAGCCGGAGCTTGCATGTTGAAGATTTTTCTGGGTTTTCTGGGTTTTTCAAGATTTTTCGGGCAGTATGACATGCAAGATCATCCACAGCCGGTTGATCACTTTTGCCACTTTCTATTTTTAGGGTTGCTTGGGCAGCAGCTCGACGCTTCAGTGCAAGCGATCATCGTGCAACTGAAACGACGTCAAAGAGCTCATCTCGACATACAAAATTAGGGTTTGAGCTTGACGCTGAAAATGAGAGTCAAAGGTCAAAATGTTCAAAAGCTGAGGTATCCATCATGGTCGCATCCTTGAGAGAATCGGCAAAATTTGAAGGCAATCAGAGAACTTGCTATTTTTAGTAAGGCAATCCAGACGCAGGCTATAAATAGAAAGTCGATCTCAAGCGTCAGCACAGGCAGGCAAATTCACCAACAAGGAGCGCACTGTCCAAATTTCAAGTCAAACGGAGCTAAGGAAGCCTCAGAAAACAAGCACTTACTATAAATAGTAAGTCACTTCAGAAGCAGCCATAAATGGCAGGTGGACATCAAATCTCAGCAGGTACAAGTCAAACATGTGATGAAGAGTCTTTGGCACGAATTACGAAACAAACGGAGTTGCAGAGGATGAAGAATCAGAGAATTGCTATTTTTAGCAGGTGAAGACAGAGAAATTAGGGTTTCCTAAAATCAAGGGCAGAACAGGACAACCATGCAGAAGCGGCGTCCAGTCACGATCAATACCCTTCAAGCAATCAACACGCAAGATTTGAAGACTTTCTGAGCAGTTGCTATTTTTAGCATGTTGCTAAAAATAGCAGGTGCAGGCAGACATCAGGCTCCGACAGCTCAGTCACATCCCGAGAGTCAACACAAAGCAAAATCAGGCTCTTCAAAGTCAAAAGTCAATTCAAAGCACGAAATTTGAAGAACTTTCTAAAAATAGCAAGTTAGGGTTAGCATGAACGAGTCTCTCCAAATTTGACAAATGGCATAAAATTCACTAAAATTGATAAAATTTCAAGTCCAGCCAGTGAAAATGCCTTTAAAAGCCGAAGGCTGGTTGAAAAATAGTCAAAGTGCTACAAATTGGAAGCTCCTATGGTGAAATGCGCCCTTGAGCTTCAGGCTGGTTGAAAAATAGTCAAAGTGCTACAAATTGGAAGCTCCTATGGTGAAATGCGCCTTTGAGGGAAGAGCTTATAAAAATTCTCCCAAGTATTGAAAATTGGAAGCTCTGGGCTCCAAATGCGCCTTGAGGAGGAAGAGGTAATACAAATTTGTCTAAGTCTGCTAAATTGGAAGTAGGAGACCCCAGATGCGCCTTACCTTGCATGGATACATGGAAATTCTTCTAAGTACTTCAAACTGGAAGTTCTACCTCTTAAATGCGCCCTTGAGGTTCAAAAGTTGAAAAATTATTCTAAGTCTCACAAACTTGAAGCTCCCTGCCTCATTTGCGCCTTGACTCATGAGTGGACCCTTGAAATATTCCAAGTTGAAAAATGGAAGCTCATAGGCTGAAACGCGCCTTAGTCTGGAGGAAGGAGCACGGAAAATTCTTCTAAGTGCTTAAAGCTTGATGCTCAGGGGGTCAAATGCGCCCTTGGAGGGAAAGTGGCATTGAAATTTTTTCTAAGTGTACGAAATTGGAAGTACCACCCTCCAAATGCGCCCAGCTTAGGAGAGGAGATGGAAAGGGTTTTTGAGTGGCAAAATGGAAGTAGCTACCTCTGGATGCGCCCTTGAAGTGAAAGGAGTTTGGAAAATCTCCTAACTTTGTGAAATTTGAAGGAGACCCTTCCATTTGCGCCCAGACTGGAGAAGAGGACCAAGAAATGTTCTAAGGCATAAAACTTGGAGTAGAAGGGGTGAAATGCGCCCAACATTGGAGGAGACTTCAGAATGTTCTAAGTTTCGGAAATTGAAAGTAGCATAGTCTAAATGCGCCCAAGCCACAAACTGGAAGCTCCACTGGTAAAATGCGCCCTTGAACTTTAAGAGGGGCTAAAAAAATTTCTAAGTGTTTAAAACTGGAAGTAGCCCTGGCTAAATGCGCCCAACTTGCTTGGAGTGAAGAAATTTTTTTACGTAGGGGAAATTGGAGGTAAGAGGTCTCGAATGCGCCTTAGCTAAGAATAAGAGGGGCTAAAAAATTTCTAAGTGTTTTGAAAATGGAAGTAAGGACCCCCAAATGCGCCCTTAAAGGGAGAGCTTGAAAAGTTTTCTAAGTGTTCAAAAATGAAACCTCAGGGGGTGAAATGCGCCCTTAGGAGGTTGGAATGATGAGAATTTTGCCCAAGTGTTTCGAATTGGAAGTAGGACCCATCATATGCGCCCTTCCTAAAAGTGAAAGCTCCAGCACTCAAATGCTCCTTGGTCAAAAGATGAAGCTGGAATTTTTTTCTAAGTTCTACAAAATGGAAGTACCACCTGCCAAATGCGCCCTTGGTATTGGATCTGAAAATTCTCTAAGTGTTATGAATTGGAAGTGGAAGAGCTGAAATGCGCCTAGACTTGGAAGGAGCATTAAAAATATTCTAAGGCACTCAAACTGAAGTGAAGGTGGTCAAATGCGCCTTGGCTTGGAGGAGAAGTTGGAAATTTTCTAAGTGTAAAAACGTTAAAGTTGAGAGGTCTAAATGTGCCCTTGGAAAAGGATGAAAACAAGTTGGTAAATACGCCTAAGTCATTGGAGGTGGAGGTCAATTTTCCTAAGGAAGTGAAAGTTGAAGTCTACCATGTCAAATGTGCCTAGCTTAAAGAGGGTATTATCAAAATTGGAAGGCAATTAAAATGGAAACTCTACCCATGAATTGCGCCCAAGATGGGAAAGAAGTCAAGAGTATTTTCTAAGTGTTTGCAGACGGCAGGACAAAACTTAAATGCACCCAAGATAGTGATGAAATGATGGAATATTTTTCTAAGTATAAATATTTAAATTCCATCTGTAGAAGAAAGTATGCCTAAGTCTGATGGAGGAGATGAAATTTGCAGAGACATGGATAAAATTGGCAGGAGTGAGTCAGATGGTGCAGGCTACACGGGGTGGATATAATATTTTCAAGTCAGCACAAAGAAATGTTCACAGATGATGAAATGGATTAAATTTGATGAGAAGTTATTTTTCTAAGGTTCCAAATTAAAAAAAAAATAAAAAATTAAATGAACCCGTTCGTTGTACACCCATGGGTCTGGCACGTTCTGAAGGAAATTTTCTTCTGGGTATTGATGATTGTCGATCAGGAATGGATTTTGAAGTCTTCTGCACTTTGTTGAGGCCTTTAGGGTGAATATTTTTAATGGGCGCCAGGTTGATGAATTTCCTAGGAGAAATTTGAAAATTTTCTAAGGCAAATGTGAAGAAAATGGGTTTTCAAGATGAAATTCTCCAGACGATGAATTTGAAGGGAACTGCCTAGGTGAATTTGCTTAAATCCTTCATGAAGATAGTTTTCTTGAAGTTGTCGGAGCTCCAGCAGGCGAAATGAAGGATTTGAACGTGACGCTGGCTAGTGAAAACGATGAACGCTTGGAAGTTAGAGTGTGAAAATCTTGGTAAGTAAGGCGAATTTATATTATGAAGTGTTCTAATGCTCTTCTTGTTTTGCAGGAGGAACGTCGGGACCAGGCGGTGATGATTTGAAGCAAGTGGTTCAAGATGATAAATCGCGAAGGAAGAAAAGCTGCAAGAAAATGGCTAAGTGTTGAAGCGTTTTCAAAATTCAAAATGGAGCATAGAATGGAAGTTCGAGCAAGGGTCAAGGAGAAAATCAAGAGCGGTCGGACTCCAGATTCTACCAAATTCTATTATTCGAGGTGGCAATCTTAAAGTCTCTTTTACCCTCCTCCAAGCGACCATCAGAATTGGCCGAGTACAAAGATCAAGAACAGTGTGAACGCGTCCGCAGAAGGGAATCTTCTAGAAGGGTGGTGGCCATTAATGACGCATTTATTACCCCACTCTCCTTTGTGGCGGTTTTTAGGGCAAATCATGTTTAGGGCTGAGGTGGCACGATCTGGGCCATCCAGCCGATTGTAATCTGAGCCGTCCGTTGGACTTGGCCAGCTATATAAAGGGGGAGTCCCCCTCATTTGTACCTTCAGTAGAGCTTAGCATGAGACAGTAGAATTAGAGTAGAAGTTAGAATAGAGAAATAACTTAGAAGTAGATTGATAGTGTAGTTGGAGGAGAAGGAAAGTTTTCCTTTGAAAACTTTTGTAAGAAATTGTCGTGTAAAACTTTCATAATAAAAGATCTTTCATTGATGGTGAAATTCATCTTTGTTGTGGATAGCTAGCGAGGTTTCTTCATCCCTTCTACTTCAAGTAGCATAAAATAGAATAAGTTTCATTTCATGCATGTAGTAGATGTTAGCTGTGAAATGTGGTGTTGATCTAAGCAACTTCATCTATCCATACCACTAGTGTATTTGCCGACGGTGAATGCACCTTGTGTGGTCAACTGGAAGCGTTTGGGCCTAACTTCAATCACAGTTTGAATGATGGTATGCGTCGTTGTGATGGTATATTCATGTCAAGTGGTGGTTTGAACATCTTTAGTCATCTCCCTTGAAGATTGCACCGACTCCGTGGAAGCTGTCCGATGCGAGGCAAAGCGAAGTTCGGTTAGAAGTTTGCTGAAGTTGAGCCCATATCTCACGCCTTAGAGTAGATTAGAGTCTTCCTAAACCTGCATCATTTCAATTCAGTACTTTCTGGTTAGACTAGGAAACCCGCACTTCATAGACAAATCTTTCGAGCATTTGAATTCCTTTCTCCGCTGCCGAACAATTCCGTAAGTCCCCTTGAAATACCAGCAAATCACATCGAGCCAAACTGAGCCTATTCGCACTGAAAGAACCTTGGAGTTGAACGCACGAACTTTCTTGCAATCTTAGCGTGCGGAATACTTTGATCAAGAGAGAATAGGGAAGCCGTTGGCAACTTTATTCTGCGTTGGTGCGGTCTCGAAAAACACATCAACAGGTACTCAACATGATCCCACCAACAATCATCTAGGATCCTTTTCCTAACCCTATTTGCCCTTTCACTGCTAGATTGCCTCCATATGGCCCAATTAGGGCTGATTACCATGGCACAGAGTACCTCATGAACCTTTATAAGTTGTCTCAACACAATTGTGTTGGAGGCAAAACGGGTCTCTGCAACTTGTTTGGAAATCAAAATGAAAATGAAAATGTAATTTAAATTTACAAAATCAAAATTTAAAATTAAAAGAAAACTAAAATACTTTCAACAATTCCAATTTTGAGAATTGTCTAAATATTCCCTGTGTCATATGGTGGTTGGTGACAAACATTTGGATGTCTTCACCCTCAACATACACCTATTTGATCCACTCAATTTTGGATCCAATTTTTTGTAGCATTAGATTGAGGGAGTGGACAACACAAGGTGTCAAAAAATGTGTGGATACTTCTCCTCAACCAATAACCCAACAACCCTACAATTTTTGGCATTCTCAGTTACAACTTGCACAACATTTTGATGGCCCACTTCTTCAATAGCTTGGCAAAGGATGTTAGCAATAAATGGACCATCTTTCACCTATCCCTCACAATCCACTGCTCTAAAAAACGTTGCCCCTTTAGGGGACATGGCAATAACATTGATCAATGGGCGATTTTTTGCACTTCCATCCATCATAAACGATGGTCACTCCTGTTTCGATCCATGAATCCCTTATGGGCTTCAAAGAGTCTGCTACATGTTTCACCTCTTTCTCCAATAAGGTGCAACACACCTTCTCAAAACTTGGGCCCTTATACCCCTTTGGAGCCTCATTAATTATAGATTTCACCATTTTTTGCCAATATGGTGAACGAACAATGTTGAATGCCAATCCATTGGCATAGACACATCTTGCTATGTCTTGATCAACAATGTCTCTTGCATCATTCTGAAATGAAGCTTCCAACGGTCCCTTAGATCGTTTATTTGATGAGGGCACGGTTTGCTCTTGAGGGATGTTCATAAATGGATGGATTTCTGTAGGTGGAAGATAAGTAGGTGGTGTAGGGGGTTTCATGGATCGAGATCCTTTCCTCAAAGGATGGCTTGTTTTAAGACTAACAACTTTTTGCTTTGCTTTTTCTTGCTCAGCAATATATTTCAACACTACGTCATCTAGAAGGCCTTTTCCATCACCTTCTGGAGATCTCAGACAAGGTTTGATGCCAGTATCAAAGATCCTACACAAGTGGGCTTTCACTCGACTGTATGAGCTTGTATATCAAACTTTGCAATGACTACAAATCCAAATAAATACTCCACCACTTGGACATTGTTGAACCATTTCTACATATTTCTAAAGGGGAGAGGTTGCATTTATTTTGAAACGAGATTGGCCTGAGTTAGAAGCAGATGCCATTGTAATACCTAAGGCACAACAGATTGAAATAATTTTGGTATTGAAATTTGAAACTAAAAAACTTAAAAGAATGAGAACAATCAACAAAACAATAAAAACAAAGCAAAATAGTTCATTTGTTAAAAAAAATGTAAGAAAAAAATTAAAAAATTTCAAAGAAACCTACCTCTTTTGAACAAGTCTTGCTCTACGATCTTCTTGGCAACGAACGGACACTTGCAAGTGCTTAGGAATAGCACAACAATCAACTTTGAACAACCAATGATCAGCCTTCAAGTCTATTCAAGCTTGTGCAAGCAATAGAGCAAGTTGAGCAATTGAGGTAAAAAAACTTGTTTTTCATTCACAATTTGTTAAATGAGATTGGTTTTTCCTATTTAGTGTGTTTGGAGGTTGAAATTAGGGTTGCAATGAATATTAAAATATTTAGAAGTCAACATTCGGTCAAAAAAATGATAAAAAATGCAAAAAAAACACTTTATTCCGCGGACTGGGTGTTTTCACACCCTGATTTGCCTTGGATTCTTTTTGCCGTATCCTGGTCGAATCTGTAGGCAACCAGCGAATCCAGATCGAATCCGTAGGCGTATTCCCGTATCCTGGTCGAATCCAACCTGTACCGTACCCAAATTTTGTACCTAATACGAATCGTATCGTATCTAGGGCCTTTTCCAGGCGAATCGGTAACTTAGTTTTGAACCATCAGATTCAGTTTTGAGGTTTCATGACTTCCAAGAGATCCTTCTCAGTTTCAATTAGGCTTCGCAACAAGTCCATCTACAGGTTCACCGGGTCTGTTGAACATCCGACAACAAAGATCAAACAGGGGTGTTTCGTCAAGAGAGCAAATTGAAAATTTTCTAAGTCTAGAGCACAAAAGCACCCCTGCTAGCCAAGGGTGCGTAGGGTTTTGAGCCCTCAAAAATAGCTGTTAGGATTTGCAAAAGTGGTCATACTTTCCGGAATTCTTTAGGCTTTCCATTGAATATCTCATCCTGACCACGTGATTCATCAATCATTAGTAGTTGCAGATTGAACGAGAAACGTAACACGGGAGACAAATTGGAGAAGTTAAAAATCAGTAAACAAATTGGTTTAAGTCTGGCAAACAAAAACACTCTTGCTAGCCAGGGGCACCCAAGATTTCTGTTGATGTTAGAGGAGCAGCATCGGGCTTCTACTTCCAGCCCAGATCTGTCTATGAAGATCAAATTAAATTATAGCCTATCGGCTATTTAATTTTGTTAGTTTTATGATCAGATTAATAGCACAGAAATTTAATTCAAATTCAACACAAGAACACAATAGATACCTTGGGAAAACCCTCCACTTGAGGGAGAAAAACCCAGGAACAATATATCACTTATATATTGAACAAAAACAAAGAATGTCTCCTTTACAATGAGCCGATTGAAGGGCCAATAAGAAGCATCACAAACTGATGCAAACTTAGATGTAACTCAGATACAACCAGATGAATATCGTTGATTAGAACTTAGCCAACAAAATGCTCTTCTACAAAAATCACTATCTCCTCTAGATGATTCACACTTTAACTCCAAAGAATAATATCAAATTGAATGAAAATGGATGATTGCAACAAGGAAATACATCGAATATAAATACAAGAGGAAGTGAAAGGACGCATCCCTTGATCTTCAAGTCGGCCTCCAATAAAGAGATATATTCTTTAACTAATCGTGTCTTTTCATGAGGTCGGCCATGCATAATAAATAATTATAATTTTCCTCTTAATGAAATCACATTCATTAACATATATGAAGTCGGCCAAGGAGAGATCGCATTACTTCATTAAATTGTGCCTTCAAAAATCGTGCCATTTCAAAGATGTAATCTTGCAATTCAAATAGCCGTTAAGGCTATCATTTGAATTGCCTTCAAGGAGACAAAGCATGTTGGAAGTAGCAGCCCGACGCTGCTTTATAACATCAACAAATTTGATAAGGCGATTTTGATGAAGAGACACGTCTCTTATTAAATAACATTTAATATTTATTATCATTGAGACCGACTTATGTCATTCGCCACCCTCTTGAAGAAATGCAATGCTTGGAGGCCGACTTCATGATTCTAAAGGACGCGACTGTTGTGAAGGCCGACATGAAGTTTTGTAGAGATGCGTCCCTCCCTTATCATATGTATATATAATCGATGCCTGCCTCATTGTATCATTCATATTCCATAGTCATCATAGTTCGATATTCACAAGTGCGAATAAGTGTGAAGATATACTTCATATGCAGATCAATATATTGAAGAGGTCGATCATAGCATTGTAGAAGGCTGAGTTTATCATCAGCAAAGGCATCATATTATTTCTGTGTTAGCATCAGTTTGTGGTGCCGTTACTTGGCCTCATAATTGGCCTCATTGTAAAGGAGTTCATCATTTGATATTCAATATATAAGTGATATTTTGTTGCTGGGTTTTTCTCCCTCAAGTGGAGGTTTTTCCCAGGGTATATGCTGTGTTATTGTGTCTGATTTTGAATTAAGTTTCTGTGTTTTACATCTGATCATAAATACTAACAATTTCAAGCCACCAAAACCACTTTTTAGGGTTTGTAGCCTCCAAGATGATCTTCTCAGATTTGATCACGCTTTGTAGTGAATCCATCAGCTAGTTCATAGGACCTATCAGATGTCTGGAATCGAAGATCGAACGGAGGCGGTTTATCATGGAAAAGATGAAAATATGCAAAATTTCCCAACTCTGGTGATTCAAAGCGCCCCAGTCAGCCAGGGGCGCCCAAAATAAAAAGCAGTCAAAAGTAGGATCAGAGGCTAGTGTGATGTACCAATCTCCTCAGATTTGATTAGGCTTGCCAGATCAGTTCACTTTCAGTTTCAATTGATCACAAATTGGCGGGAAAACAGTGCTCAAAAGGGGGTATCAATCATTGAAGAGACATTTCAACAAGCAAAATTTGAAAATTTCAAAAAATGTTCTAACACTGTGAACTTGGACACCTTATCTCAAGGTGGCGCCCAAGTCAACTTGAGTTAGCAATTTTTGAAAGACATCTTCATGCTTTGTGTGATGTCCCTTACTAATTTTGACTGGATTTTCAAGTTTCAGCATGCAGACATTTTGTCAAATGGTTGCCTTGCAATCTTCTAATAGCTGATAATGGATTTCTGTTTGTTTTCTTTCTTGTTTGAATGTTGGTGAAAAGCATCAAGGATTTAACTAAACAATGTCAATGATTGTAAAGTGCAAAGAGGAGAAGTGCAGAGGTACAAACACTTAGCATGCAACTCTTAGTGACTGAAAAATACTTTTAGATGGATAGCTACAGAAAATTGTTATTTAGTCAAACATTTCTTATGCAACCTTCTCATCCCATTGAACTCTTACCACAAATAAACATTTCTACAAATATTTGACATCCAATATCAACTCCTTTCAGCTACAGCATTCAAGCATTTTGACAATAGTTGTGCAGCAAACTACCTTCTCCAGAATACTGGGATGTATTGGCTGAAGATGAGGATTCCGGTGAAACTTGCCAAAATACTGATGAAGTCGTTCCAAATTGTAGTGATTGACTCCTTTAGTGAGTTGCGTCTCTTTCCCAAACTAGCTAGTATTTTCAGGGGCTTCTATTACCAAAATCGACCCAACTGAAGTGGCACCAGCCCCTTCATTAATTACCACGACTTCTCAATAGTGAAAGATGAAGTCGAGATATCGGCTCCTTTAAGTGTTATGACGTCTTTTACACCAGGCTGTCTTATGTGCGTCTTCAAGCAGCTCCCGAAAAAACAAATATGCTTTATGACTTTTTAGGCCCGATAGAAAGATCTAAGACGTATTCTTCTTGTCTTATTCTCAATTTGTCCTGTTCCCTCCACGTCACCTAAAAGATTATTCGGTCTTCTTGTGAAGCAGCTCCCGACAATATTTGGACTCCTATAGTCTCCAACCGCTACCAATTTGTGATAATCCTTGAAAGGACTTTGTCTCCTCTCTTATAGTTTTTGGGTGGCCATGAGGTGAGAGCCGTGTCTCCTCATCGTACCTCTTGGTCGATCCAAATATATTTTATCTTATTATCATATATTTATTTCTATTTATATAGATTATAGTGTTATATTATATTGTCAATATTTATATTTATTATTTATAAGATGTCTGTAATCTCCTTTATTTTATTATTACTCTTTATAATGTCTTTAAACATGTATAGTATCATTTTATTTTATTATTTATCATATCTTTGATATTATTATTATTATAATTACAATTTATTTGATAATTATGATATTTAAATTATTAACTTGTTTATATTATATTATAATTATAATATTATCTAAGATAATTATAATTATAATAGTAATATTTAAATTGAGGTCAGTTATATTTACATTTTGATATTTATTTGATTTGATTATTTGTATTTTAGTATTATTTTGGTGTTAGGATTTTGGGGACATGACAGTCCTCCCCTCCCAAATTTGCTTGTCCTCAAGCAAAAACATCTTAGTTTCCTCCAGGATCTCTTCTTCTAATCTGTCACCAACGGCACACAAGTTAGTCACGTTTATATAATTTAAATGAGAATGTTCTATAATGATTACTCTATTTGAATGCGTATATCTATTAAAATATAAATATATTAGATATATACTTATCTTTGTGATGGGGACATCACAAGTCTCCTCCGCTTGTGTTTGCTTGTCCTCCAACAACTTATAACCTTTTTCTTAATGTTCTTCTCTTGATATTCTTGTCTGGTATACCTGTCTTATCCTGGAAAAAGATTGTAACATTTTGTTACACTTAATCTCTTTCCAGGCCTTCTGGATACCTCATTTTTGAGTATACCCAGTCTTATAATCTTGGAAGAAGATTGTAACACTTCGTTATACTCAATCTCCTTTCAGGCCTTCTGGATACCTTATTTTTTAAGTCTATCTAGCCTTATAATCCTGGGAAAAGATTGTAACCTTGTTACTCTTAATCTCTTTCCAAGCCTTCTGGATACCTTTTTCTAAGTCTATCTAGCCTTATAATCTTGGGAAAAGATTGTGACATCTCTTCCGAGGCCTTCTGGGTACCTTACTTTAAGTGTACCTAGCTTTATGCTCCTGAGAAAAGATTGTAACATCTCTTCCCAGGTCTTCTAGATACCTTATTCTTAAGAGTACCCAACCTTAAAATCCCGGAAGCGAGCCTTTCACTTCTCAGGCCTTATGGACACCCCATTTTGATGTATCCATCCTTAAGATCTTTGAAAGAACCTTGGCCCTATCTAGGCCTTATAGATACCCTATTTGGGTATATCCATCCTTATGCATTTTATCTTCAAGGGATGTTCATGTGCAAGAAAATTGTCTTATTAACTTATTTTGAAGATCATACAATAGTCTATTTCTTGTTCTAGTTAAGGGCCATTATGTTTTTCCCTTTTGGTAGGAGTTTCTCTTGTCTCTTCATCCGATGCTTCTTCTATTTTATGTATTTGTCCCTTCTTGCATTGGTGGTCTTGTCCCCAAGGTTCTTTGCATCTGAAACATAACCTCTCCTCATTAATCCTTCCCTTTGTTTGGTTGCTTCCTTTTTGTGGCATTTGTATCCCACAATCCACAACTCTTTGCAAAAGTAGCATGCTTTTTCCTTATTATCTTCTCTTTGTTGGTCTTGTTTGGGTTGTGACTTGAATGAGGGGTTCTTATATTTTTCCTTTGAAGAGATGAATTCCACTTTCATGGCCCTTTGAATTGCCTTCCCCACGGTTTGTGGTTCTAATGGGTCTACTATGTTCTTAATTGGTTCCTTGAGTCCTTCAATGAATAGATAGGTAAGCCTTCTTTGGGATAGGTCGGGGACCATGACAACTAGCTTTTGGAATTCATTTGCAAATTCCTCCATTGTTCCATGTTGCTTAAGTTGGGTGAGTTCTTTAAAATACCACTTGAGATGCTTTTGATCAAATCCATTAATGAGTTTTTGAGTGAACTCATTATAGGTAACTATATTTCGGTGGCCTTGGGTGATGAGTCCATGATGCCATCAATCGTGAGCTATCCCTAATAGGTGGAGGACAGCAAATTTAATGGCATTCTCTTCGGTAATGGGGCTGAGGGATAGGTAAGTATCAAGCTTTTGAACCCATGATTGTGTGGTGAACTTCTTGGAGCCGTCAAAATAAGGCAATGTCATTTATTAATTCTGGATCTAAGGTTTTTTCCGGCATGATTCCTTCTCCTATTTGGAGTGGCTTGGGTTTTGACTTCATAATATTCCTTGAAAGGTACAAGTCTTTGAATTGCAAGGTCTAATTCGGCATACATATGACCAATGTCTTCTGCACTATATGAATTTGGCTCTTCTTCTTCTTCTATGACATTTTTGCTTGGAAGGAAAGGAGGCATGGTTGGTCTCAGTGAGGAACTTTGAGTTGAATGCTCATTTTCCAAATGGTTTGAATGCATTACTTTCCTTGGAATGGTTCTTTCCTGAGTTTTATGGTTATTCATGCTTTGAAGGGTCTGGAAAATTAGTTGATTGGTCTTCTCAAAATTTTCATTGGTTTGCTCCATGAAAGATTTAAGCTCTTGAGCCAATTGCTTGGCCATGGTTCCCTTCCTGTGATAAGTTTGTATTCACCTTTCTTCTACAGGTTGGCAGGAGCGATGCTTTGATACCACTGTGATGTCCCTTACTAATTTTGACTGGATTTTCAAGTTTCAGCATGCGGACATTTCGTCAAATGGTTGCCTTGCAATCTTCTAATAGCTGATAATGGATTTCTGTTTGTTTTCTTTCTTGTTTGAGTGTTGGTGAAAAGCATCAAGGATTTAACTAAACAATGCCAATGATTGTAAAATTCAAAGAGGAGAAATGCAGAGGTACAAACACTTAGCATGCAACTCTAAGTGACTGAAAAATACTTTTAGATGGATAGCTATAGACAATTGTTATTTAGTCAAACATTTCTTATGCAGCCTTCTCATGCCATCGAACTCCTACCACAAATAAACATTTCTACAAATATTTGACATCCAATATCAACTCCTTTCAGCTACAACATTCAAGCATTTTGACAACAGTTGTGCATCAAACTACCTTCTTCGGAATATTGGGATGTATTGGCTAAAGATGAGGATTACGGTGAAACTTGCTAAAATATTGATGAAGTCATTCCAAATTGTAGTGATTGACTCCTTCAGTGAGTTGCGTCTCTTTCCCAAACTAGCTTGTATTTTCAGGGGCTTCTATTACTAGAATCGACCCAACTGAAGTGGCGCCAACCCCTTCATTAATTACCATGGCTTCTCAATAGTGAAAGATGAAGTTGAGATATCGGCTCCTTTAAGTGTTATGACGTCTTTTACTCCAGGCTGTCTTATATGCATCTTCAAGCAGCTCCCGAAAAAGCAAATATGCTTATGACTTTTCAGGCCCGATAGAAAGATCTAAAACGTATTCTTCTTGTCTTATTCTCGGGTTGTCTTGTTCCCTCCATGTCACTTGAAAGATTATTTGGTCTTCTTGTGAAGCAGCTCTCGACAATATTTGGACTCCTATAGTCTCCAACCGGTACCAATCTGTAATAATCCTTGAAAGGCTTTGTCTCCTCTCTTATAGTCTTTGGGCGGCCATGAGGTGAGAGCCGTGTCTCCTCATCGTACCTCTTGGTCAATCTAAATATATTTTATCTTATTATCATATATTTATTTCTATTTATATAGATTATAATGTTATATTATATTGTCAATATTTATATTTATTATTTATAAGATGTCTGTAATCTCCTTTATTTTATTATTACTCTTTATAATGTCTTTAAACATGTATAGTATCATTTTATTTTATTATTTATCATATCTTTGATATTATTATTATTATAATTACAATTTATTTGATAATTATGACATTTAAATTATTAACTTGTTTATATTATATTATAATTATAATATTAACTAAGATAATTATAATTATAATAGTAATATTTAAATTGAGGTCAGTTATATTTACATTTTGATATTTATTTGATTTTATTATTTGTATTTCAGTATTATTTTGGTGTTACGATTTTGGGGACATGACAAAGAGGATCCCATAAAAGTTTGACCATTGAAACTACCTACAAGGAGTAGGAACTTGCAAGATTTAGCCACCGAAAACTCACAAGGACCAAGATTAGATGAAGGAAAATCACCATAATGTAAGCAATAAATATTTGAAAGATAAAATAAGAAATAAACAAAAAGATTTAAATCCTAATTCCAAATTCAATTGCAATCTTTAGATTGAGTGCACAAAAAAGATTTGCTCAAGACTTTGACAATATGTGGATGCTCAACTCAACAACATAGCACTAATGACTTTTGAATGATAAAAACAACAAAGTAATTTTGTACAAAAGAGTTATGATGAAAATGATGAATGAAAGGACGAATTTATGAACTTTTGGAAGATCAAATGGATGGTGGAGACTCAATCAAAGATCAAGAGTTAACTTGAGGAGGTGGATGAGTTAATTGAAATTGGTGAGGGAAATTGCCATTTCAAACTCACGAGAGGATAATAATTAGATGAAGTTTCTAATTTGATGGAGTTAACTTGTGAGGGGATAATGATTGTAGTTAGTGTACAATTGTTGGGAATTATTGTTTGCATGGGTTTGTTAAGATAGATTTGTTAGTATTATAATATATAGGATAATATGATTATTAGTTGTACGAGATATTGTAAGTATATGAGTTGTTAAAGTAACTCATATAATTAGAGAGTGATTCCTATAGTGTAGGAGATTAAACTCCTATATAAGAGTAATGTGTATTGAATAAAATAATAAGAAAAACTAATGAAATAGTAATTTTGTGTGGAGCTCTTTGAAATTCAGTATGGTATCAGAGCTGGACTGGGCTTAACTCTCTCATGAGAGGGCCCAAGAACATAAGAGAGCTGAGTGGTAATTCTATGTAGATTAGGATTAGTGTAAGAGAGTAGATTGATTGTTGTTTTGTGTAATTATTGGTGTGTTCGGAGAAGATGATGAAGAATTTAGGATTTGGATCATCGGGCATTCTCTCGGCGTCCCCATTGGGATGTTAGTGGGATGGATAATAGCATAATCAGAGGGGTGTTTTGTGCATGGCCATCTCTTTAACCCACCATTCATTTTGGCACCCTTAGAGAGGATAGCAAGCAAGAAAATAAAGCGCAGGTTGCACTTTGCCGGTAGCGTGCTTAAGGCCAGGTTGGCTATGACGCTTCATGGCAAGCACACTCGGATTGAATCCCAGAGAATGTTTTTTGTTCTATAGTGGTGGGTTCCTTGTTTGTATGTTAATCCCAAGGATTATTTGTGCTTGGGTTATGTGGGTTATTTCGGTAACCAGATGGAGATGCAACAAAGAGGGGTCAGTAGTATTGTGAGCCTTGTGGTGCAGCACTCCATCCAGGTAATGGTGTTCTTTGCATTTAGGAAAGAGGCCAAGGTAGGGCATCTGATTCCTTCTACTAGGCTTATAGTCAATCTCAACCTAGCAAATAATTTTCATACTGTTGATGGGATTCATCAGTGGTGGGCACCAAATATTAGAATTGAATGCACTGAGTCTAGGCTTGGTAAAGACCAAACCGAAGAGGTCCGCTTTAAAGACATAAAAATTCGCCGTTGCATGATGACTTTAACGGGAATCAGGTCTAGAATTTCAAGTTAGTTATCCCAGTCAATTCAAAATTTGTTGATAGCTCCGGTGCAATGGATCCTTTCGGAATCCATAATGTTGCAGTGATTTCTCATGTTGATCACAAAAGACAACGCTCATGGATAGATTACTTAGGCAGTGTGGCACATATATCCAATATGAACTCCGATTTGCAAGTCAGCTATTCAAGATAGCATTTTGAGTAGAGAAGGTGCATTTGAGATCACTTATGCCCCATGCCTTCCTCTAATCCTTCTACTATTTTACGTCTGGTGTCTTTGTGTGCTTTTGTTTTCTATGTGTGTTTTTAAAATAAGTGAAAAATTCACATTGTGGGGGGAATATCACCAATATTCCATTTTCACTATGCGTCAAATCGACTAAAGTCAAGGGTAGCTTCCAGTCGCAGTGGCAATTTCCTATGCCGTTAAAGATCAAGTGGCAATGGTCAGCAAGGTGGCTACAATTGAGAACATTAAGTTGGAAAAGAGGAGAATAGAGACATCTTTGATGTTGTAAACAGTCGTATAGGAGAGCAGCTGACTAGAGAGATCCTTTGATTGTAGGACTTCTTGGAAGTGTGGTCGGTTGGTGATGAGATCACTGGAAGTAAAGTGAGATAAATTCTCATATGTAGGTGATCATGTGCAGCAAGATCCAAATAGCAGTATGCAGACCTAAAAGTATGCGTAGGCATATGATTCTGTTTCCAATTCATGTGATGTACGTTCTCCCCATGTTCACACTAAGGGGGGATGCTGGGAATTATTGCTCACATGGGTTTGTTAAGATAGATTTGTTAGTATTATAATATATAGGATAATATGATTATTAGTTATACGAGATATTGTAAGTATATGAGTTGTTAAAACAACTCATATAATTAGTGAGTGGTTCCTATAATGTAGGAGATTAAATTCCTATATTAGTGTAATGTGTATTGAATAAAATAATAAGAAAAAATAATGAAATAGTATTTTTGTGTGGAGCTATCTGAAATTCAATAACAATGTCTATTATTATGCTTCGGTAATATTGGTTATCTGACTATGTATTAATTATTTGTATTAATGGGTTCGAGTAGTTACAATCGTCAATTGGTTAATAGTTGTATTTCTCTTTGCAATCATTGAGTCCTTAAAATGCACCGTGTATTGTCAAGGAGAGTAGTATGATCTAGTTGGATCGACTTTGATCCTTGGGTGACCATCTTGGTCTTCTTTTGTAATAATTTCATGAGCGAATAAAGATATATTTTACGCATGTATTTGGTATGCATTGTCATCTTTGTTATTAATTCATGTATTTAATTTATTAAATAGAGAAAAAAACATTTGGAGCCGTTGCCTTAAAGAAATCAGATCAAATTTGAGAGATTCATGCCTGTAGACCCCAATAAAGGTGGAAAGAGACAACAATGTGGTCAAGATCAAGAGATTAGGCGATCTTTAAGGATCATCGAACAAAGAGAACGAAGGAGATGACCGAGAGGTGAAATTGAAGGTTTTTGAGGGAAAGCTCAAGTCTACCCAAGAGTGGAAGTCAAAGTGTGAGTAGAAGTCGTAGTTGGGAGAGACAAAGAATTGTCAAGAAAAGAGAACGTACAAAGGGAGAGTGGGTAGAGATAGCCCCACACCTACCGCTCCTCGTCGAAGCATACAAAGACCTTGTCAACCTCACCGACCATGTGGGAGAGCTGTTCGTACCATTATCGTCGGATGAAGGGGAAAGTGAATGAGAATTGCACAACATTGAAAAAACTAATTTCTGGAAAAAAAACGGAAACCAAAAGCCAAAACAAGAAACCACCTACACCACTGCAAAGAGTACGAAAGTTTACTCAGTTTCAAAAAAAATTGCACTAAAAAGGATCCAACGTATGGTCGAGATATCGCCCTTGGAAGATGGAGTGCAAAATTGAAAAGCTCAATGGAGAGGGGTAGGACTGGGCAAGAAAACCACCTCCACCAAATTTGGCAAAAACACATCCAAATGTGGAGATTCGCTAAATTTAGAACCCTTGCTAAAAAGTCCTCTAGGCACAAAAACTGAGGCAAGTACAGTTGTATTTATTGCATGAAAAAATGTATTTAAAAATACATTTAATTGCATGTTTTTATTTTAAAGTTAAAAAATAGCAAAAAAATTATTATATTTTTAATAAGAAAAAATATATAAAAAAATAGATAGTTAAAAAATTATATTAAAAAAAAAATCAAGGGCAGCGGGGGGGCTGAGCCTACTTGCGCTAGCCTTGGGTAAAGCCTGAGGGGTTGCCCCCGTGGAGGGGTAGGGTCCAAGGAGCTTGCCATCCTTGCCATGGCAAGGCCATGCTAGGAGTAGTGTTGATGTGGGGTTTGTGACCTTAACCAACATTAGAATAAAATACCCAATAGAATATCCTACTCTCTTGAACAAAGACTCCAATGTGCTAAGATAAGTGATCACAAAGTAGACTCCAAGGTTCTTGATGCCTATAGGATAGTCTCGGTTGGTTTGCTATGTTTTGCTGGTATTGCAAGGGGGACTTATGCTCAACTTTTCATCACTTTGGACTTTGAATGCTATGGATGATGAGTGGTGAAATTCTATTACTGCTAATCTTTGAAATAAAATAAAAAAAGGATAAGGGTTTTAGAGACTAGACTAATGCTAAACCAATCTTATGAACTCAAGAGACAAGTGCTGGATGGCGAAATTCAAACCAATCTTTGCTTTGCCAAGTACGATGACTACAACAACTAGACAAAGATGGTGCAATCTTCAACAAGATTTACGAATGATATCCTATTACTCAAAACCATCATCAATTCGAACAATGAACACAAGTAATAGAATTCAAGTCTGACAATTTTAAAGATCAGACTAACCTTACACATCAAATTGAAAATCATTCAATTGAAAAAGGTATGAACTAATTTCACCATTATCAACACTATCAATCTTTCATTCATCTAACATGCATTCAAATCAAATTCTATTCTAAATCTACTCTAAATTCTACTTTAAATCTATTCTATGTTGAAGGGAGTTATGTAACCATGCAACCACTTGACAATAGAAAGGATTCAAAGCAAATCATGTAATATGAGCTTTTATTATCAAAGTAGCTATATGCAACAATTTCATAAGACTCTCTCCATACAATGGAATGAGAGAATGAGAGTTTATATAGAGTTTCTGAAAACAAATGAATGGCTGAGATCAATCCAAGATTGATGGCAAAGATTAAAACAACTCAACCCTAACCAGGGTTTCCCAAAATAAGATTTTGCAACCAGTGGATGAAGAACAAGTGGCATGTGGAGCTATCTTCTAGGAGGTGCATCCTTATCTTCCTGAGTGGCTGTGTATTCGATGAACCTGGACACTATTATGTTGATCTCCTCAATTGTGACATGTGGCAGCATATTGACCTTGTATTCCAACACGTCCAAATCATTTGCACTCTCGGCGAAAACATTCTCCCATTCTGATTCCTGGCGTTGGAAGGCATCCCGGATGGATAAGAAGTCTAATGCCTTAGTCAAATTTTGCTTTAGAATTGGTCATGTGCTGGTGAAGAAAGTCTCCTGGATTTTGAGCTTTAGATTTTCAAGCTGCATATCATTTGCTCGGACAATATCCTTTTCAAGTACATCTGTAGCTACAAGTAAAATCTTTTTCTGGATTTCTCTCATCTGCTCCTCAACTCTGATACTATCTGCCTTCACCTTCTCCAAGACTTTGCTCCGCGCAATCAATGCCCAATACCAGTTATTGAAATCATATGTAGCGCCTGCTACAATAACTTTTCCATCAATTAGTTCCTACTTTGGAACTCCTTTCAGTACTCTGAGGCATGGGACAATTCTATCATGAATATCCTGAAGGTCTTCCCATGCTTCAGCCATAACTACAATTCTCGAAAGCAAAGAGGAAGTTTTTCCATAAGCCATTGTTAATCTTTCCACGAATGTAGTCGCTTCCCCGCTCTTGCTTACTATCCACTCCTTAGTTTCTTTAGCTGTGACCATCTCTTCAAAATTTTTAATCGTTTCTTGTGAAGAATTTAAAAGTGGAGGAACTATTGAGTCGGCCTGATCAAGAGGTTTGGTCAGATGTTGGATGTACTCCTTCAGGCATTCAACCTCCTTTTTATATTCTTTCTTCTTTGCCACTTCCTTTTCCAACCTCGCCTTGATGGATGTGACTGAATTGTCCAAGTCTTCCACCTCTTGACCCTTTGTTGTTGGGCCCAGGTCGATAGTAGTGATGGCATATTCTTGAGGAGTAATATCCTCCTTTGATTTATCTACTGTCGGTACAACAATTTGTACTATACGGCGATTGGTTTTGTCCCTCTGGATCGTGGAAAACATTTTGGCAGGCTTCTTCACAGTAACAGTCTCTAACTTGGCCAAGAAATCGGCCGTATCATCTTCCTCTGGGATCTCTACTGGTACTTTTATCGTCAATCTTTCTTTTAGCCAATCAGGGATTGTAGGCTGTTCAATGCCTTCTTCTTCTTGAGCATTCTCTACACATGGAATATCCTGGATTCCTCTAAGAGCGGAAATCATTCCCTCTTGAAATTCACCATCTAGAATATCCATTTCATTCTAAGACTTGAGTATTTCTGTGCCTGTGGGAGATGGGGGTTCATCATTTGCTGGCGGGATTGGTTCAATATGAATCGGAGAAGGAATCCTTATGTCGTCCAATGACTCATCAATATTTAATATCTCGTCCACATTCCTGGATGTGGCAGAATGAGGAGGCTTAGATCTTTGCTTCTTCTGAGTAGGTTCCTCATCTGCAATCTTCTTTCCTTTCATCCTTGTAGAATCATTGACTATTTCCTTTTCCTCGAATGGGTGCTCTTGATTGGTTCATCACTTTGGGATGCACCTGCATTTGAAGAATAGGATTCTGCTTCACCCATTAAATTGTAAGTCAGAGTCACATTCCTTCGTCGCAGCTCTTGGACTTGTTGATCTGCCCACCACTGTGAATATTTGACAATTGGCCTCATCAAGGTGGTCAAATCTGCTAGCTCTAGTTCCAACCATCTTACAGGAGGAAGAGGCCGATTCTCATCAAAGCTTGGCTGAATATACTCTCCATCATCCTCAAGTTGATTAGGCACACAAAAGAGCTCAGTTGTTTTGATTAGGTTTACCGGCAGTCTGGACCATAGTCTTTTCCTGACGTCATATTCATCTGCAGCATTTGCCCAAAAATCCTCCAGGTCTATCTTATGTTTGTACTTCCTTCCATTCATGGTCCCAATGTGGTGGTGAGGATCGAAGTCAGCTCTGGACCGATAAGATGTGAAAGGGTACCATTGCATTTCTAACTTGGCACTTTTAGCTACCTATGCCGATGGGCAAGACTCCAGCATATTCCCAATGAAGAACGAAAAGGTGACGGCTGCCTTCTGCTTTGTTCTTTGGAGGCCTTGGTATGTTTCCAGTTGTCTAAGAACCTCAAGCAAGACCATTCTGTTAGTGGGATAGATCGAGAGTTGGTAAGGACATCCTGTAAATCCTTGAACTCTTATGTAGGTGAATCTAGGAAACTGGATAAACCAGGATCCGTATTTGCTGATCAAGCTCTTGGCCTCACGAGTAAGCCTTTGATACATTCCTCCTTGCAATATTCTAGTGATGTACATTAGGAAGGCATCATTCACTCTCCTGAAGTGTGAATTTTCGTAGAGCTGCAACTGCGGGTAACAATCATAAGATTTGAATTCATTTTCCCCATTGCCCACTACGCCTCGACAGATCAATCTTGCATATCTGTAAGTCCTTGCCAATAGATAGACAATATAAGAACTCATGTAGAAAGACTTTGTCCTTTCCAAATTTACTAGCTGCTCATGGAGATTGTCACTGATTATCCGTGACCAGTTGAACATCTTCACGCCTGAGGTGATCTCATCAATGAAGTAATACATCTATGTCTCAAATGGAGCACCTTGAGGACTGCCCATTACTCTGTTCAATAGTAATATAATATTTCCATATTCCTCCTTGAAGTCAGTCCGAAGCAATTTCTTTGGCATCTTCTTGATGGAAGGCCTTGGTTTCTCTAACCATGTCTTATTGATGTTGGTCGCACAAAGATCCATCCGATCTTAATAAAGTCTTCTTGCCTCCTCTTTAGTCTTTTACGAAGTTCGGTTATAACTTGGTATGCAGAAAGCCTCTTGAATGGCTAATTCTCCGAGATGAGCTAACACTCTACCATCAGGTGCAACAATCTGCCTCTCTTGTGCATTGTAGTGTATGGCACATTCTACCATCAGTTCAACACACTCTACAGCTGGTGGAAATCCGGCTGCTTGGATGATGCCATTCTTCATCATCCGGCGAGCAATTGGTGTCAGCAGGAATCCTTCTTGTCCGTACATCCTCTTCTTGAAGTCTTAAAAATCTACATGTCCAAGGTTGGTGTCAGTGATATTCTTCCATTTGGAGTTGATTTTTGATTCTGGTTGTAGTCCTTTGCTTGCGAACTTCATTTGGGCCTTTCTCGAAGGTTCTCCTTTGGTGGTCATCAACCTACAAGAAACATGGAGAAAATATATTAATTTTAAGATTTAATTTTGATTTTCTTGGACCCTTTTCTCGAAATTTTTACTTTCAGCCTGTTGAAAAGTTAAGTTCTATGAAAAAAATAAGACTAACAATGTAATAATTTGGCTAAGTTTTTAGCAAATTTCGCGAAGATGGGTGAATAAAACAAAAGAGGGATGAAGAAATCCGTCAAATTTGGATTTTAAACTTTCGAAATTATATACTTTTGACGGTGATTCTGCCTTAAATTCTGAAAGTTCTGCTTCAGCTCAGAAAAAGCATGCCTATCCTCTGTAAATTCAGTCCTCCAACACTTTATCTCCGAAAATTTTCTTCAAAAATTACTTTCTCTCCAAAATCTTTCTTCAAATAAATTATCTCACAATCTTCAAGAGAGTTAGAATCTCTTTACCATCGAACTTGGAGAAGAATGATTTGAAAATTACAAGCTAAACTCTTTATGAAGTTGAAAGGTTCGATTATTTTAGCAAATTCATGTTTTTTTCTTAGATTCATCGAACCTGGACTTGTTTTATTTTCTCCGAAATGGCAACTCAATCCTCATTAAAAATATTTAAGATAGAGTTTCTAATTTTTTTACCTAGGTGCCATCCTTGTGAAATCTTTTAGATTTTTCTTCTAAGGTTGAAGATTTTGGCTAAGTGTTGAATATTTTAAAATTTTTTCCTAAGTGTTGGAAAATATTAATATATTCTAAGTGTTAAATTTGATTTTCCAACCTTTTCAATTTTTCCATTTTTCTAATCATGGCGAAATCTTATTTTGTCCAAGGCAAACTTGTTATTTCTCATGCCATTTTCCATTTTCCATGTCATGGCAGACTTTAATCTTTCTATGCCAAGGCAGACTTCACCTTGGTCTTGCCATCTCTTTATACTTGGGTGGACTTCATCTTGTCTTAGACACTTCTTACTTCAACCTTGGGCAGACTTTGCCTTGTCTTTGACATTGTATTTCCTTCCAAATCTTGAAATTTTATTCTCCAAGGTATCCATACTTAGCCAATTTCATGAATTTTCTCTCCCAAGGCATCAATACTTAGCCAAGTTAGCAATACTTAGTGAAATTTTGAGTTTTTCTTTCCTCCTCTTGGCTGGGCGGACATCATCTTTGTCTTGCCATCTTCTATTTCTTCCTAGGCAGACTTTAAGACTTCCTTGCCATCTTGCCTTCTAGCCTGGGCGAACTTCTTAGCATCTTGGACATGCTTCTCAAGGTGGGGCGGACTTTGCATTGGATTTGACAAGTGCATGGGCGGACTTTATCAACTTCATGCCAAGCTTTCTCCAAGGTGGGGAGGACTTTAAGGTTGGCAAGACATGCTTCTTTTCATCTTGGGCGGACTTCATGATGCCTTAGCCATTTTCCATCTCTCCTCATGGGCGGACTTCATCAAGTGCTTGACATTGAGTATGGCGGACTTGGAGCTTGCTTTTCCATCTCCATGGCGGACTTTGCTTCTCTTGTGCCATCCATCCTTCATGTCTAGGCGAGCTTAGTGATGCTTATGCCATGAATTTCTTGCTATTATCTAGATCTTCTGGAACAAAACCCTCGCCATGTGATTTTTTTCTTTCTTTTTACTCTTGGAGGTGCAAAACTTTGATTTTGAAGATAACAATGTTGATACTATGACCAGTGGGACCTCAAAACCTTGGCACTTCTAAAAATAGAAATTACTAAAAATAGAAAAAAAGCAAAAAGAAAAATTTCTAAAAATAGTAAATCTCAGATTGGTCCAAAAGTGCCAAAAATAGAAAAAGCAAAAAACAAAAAAAGTAGAATCCCTAAAAAATAGGAAGTGTTAGAATTGACTCAAAGCAATGGCATTCTTCATCCTCCGGACCTTTTGAGCACTTTGACGACATCGAGGCATTGTTCTGGGCTTGAATTCTCTACTTGGCTCGGATGATTCCTCAAAACTCCAACTTGAAACTCTCAAAGCAATGGACTTATGAAATTGCAACCTAAAGACAAAAACCCTAAAAAAAGAAACTACTGGGGGTCTCCACTTGCAATGGGGCGATGTGTGAAATAAGTAGGGACTTGTTTTATAATTTTTTTTAGTATAATTTCAAAAGAAAAACCCTGTGTACCATTAATTTTTAAACTTTATTTTTTTATTTTTTGAATTTTGTAGGAAAAATATATATTTTTTGAAATAAATACCTCAACCTGTGTGCTAGGAAGACATACGGTCGACTTGGCAAAACTCTTTTTTCTCCAAATGCTTTCAACACGGATTTCAACAATTTGACAAATGATGTTAAGGTTTTTGGGCCTTCTGAGTGCGATTGCAATGCTCGTTTTGACTCAAATTGCTTCGAAATTGTAGCAACCCTCTAGATTTGGAAAAAAACTGTTTCAAACCCTTGTAGATTTGACTTCTGGAGTCCAAATTAGGCCAAACAAAAGGCAAATTTGACTTTTCTGATAGCTTTGAATCCAATGGAAGACTTTGTTTTGGTCTAGGATGCAACGAATGATAGATCAAGGCAAAAATATCTCAAAAGGAGAGGGGATTATAGATTTGGAGCTCTAATACCATATTGAAGTTGGAAAATCAACTCCACAACTCCCAAAGATCCCCTGCAATCAAACACCTGTCATAGAAAGAGAGAATAACAAAGCTATGAAGGTCAAGAGCTATTGATCCAAAAAAGCATGAATCATAACCATACGACCATTTAGAAGATATTTTGCTTGCATCATATGACGGCTGGGTTGCATCGTCAGGAAACACAATTTCCAATCACACGACAATCACGATCATACAACTTCCTTGCCTCGTTGACATCAAACGTCGGTTAAACACCCCAAAATCTCTAATTTTTGGCTTTGTCAGCATCATTTGGAACCTCTTGAGAATTCATGAAAATGATGTACGCCATGCAGTTTTGTATGGTTTCGAAGGTCTTAAATTGGGATTCCCCTGGACCTCGTGAGGGGCGTTGCCCCTTGACCCTGTTGGGGGTGCTACCCCTTGACGCTAGTGGGGCACTGCCCCTAGATGCCCATTGCACTCCTTTGAATTGCCAAGTACACTCCAAGTTCGAGTTTGCAAAGTACACTTCCAATTTTGCCTACAAGTCCTTGTCTACAATATCACCATCCATTTTGCAAGTCTTCCCTAATGTTACTTGATGTTTACTTGTCATTTGGAAGATGACTTTTTCCTTTGGGGGGGGATGATGTAGTCGGTGTATAATGTCTATTATTATGCTTTGGTAATATTGGTTATCCGACTATGTATTAATTATTTGTATTAATGGGTTTGGGTAGTTACAAGCGTTAGTTGGTTAACGGTTGTGTTCCTCTTGGCAATTGTTGAGTCCTTTAAATACATTGTGTATTGTCAAGGAGAGTAGTATGATCTAGTCGGAACGACTTTGATCCTTGGCTGACCATCTTTTGTCTTCTTCTGTAATAATTTCATAAGCGAATAAAGATATATTTTACATATGTATTTGGTATGCATTGTCATCTCTGTTATTAATTCATGTACTTAATTTATCAAATAGAGCAACAAACAATAATGAGTTTATTAATTTATTTAAATTGATAATTAGCTCATATTAATTAAATGAATTTTATTTAACTAAATGATTATTAATGGATAATGATGATAATTAATCATGGGATAGTAATGTGAATAATTAATGATAATGATGGTGTAGTAATTAATGAAATGATAATAATTAATGGATAATTAATGATAGAACAATGATTAATGATGATTAATGGATAATTAATGGAAGAATTATTTTTGTAGTTACTAGGAGACTCATACCATGACCCTTGGTACTCATCTTCCATATCAGAAACAACCCTCATATCGGAGATGCCTCCTGACATTAGGGGACTTTAGATGAAGTTTCTTTGCATCTCCTATACGTCTCCTATAAGCATCCCTTGAAAATGAGGAAACTTCCAATAGAGTTTTCTGAGATATATCACATAAATTACATTGGATTTTCTTGAGGTGCTGATATGTTGCTAATAACAGTTAAAAGAACTAAACAAATACACTAATTGACTTGTAATTTATATTTTTTTAATAAAATTTTACAAGTTTTTTTGGTGCTAGAAATTTTTCTTATTAAATCCCAAAGAGGTAAGAATATGAAGTGAAACAATAATAAGGATTAAGATGTGTACATGCATTGAAGTTTTATCAATTGGTTGAAAATGTAGTCATCTCCAAGGTCCCTCATGTTATGTTTAAAAAAATAATGGGATTCCCCTCCTAGTTGCTTTGTCATCCCTAGGTGATTATGGTTTTAGATATTTTTTCTATCATGCTGATGATTATCAAATATCAATATAATTAAATTAATCTATTTCAATACTTCAAAAATGCTGATTTTATTTTTAATTTTTAAGCATTTTAATATTTATCATTATATATATATAGCTGTTTCCAAGTACTTGTCTCCGACCTTTTTTGTAAATGATGTACTAGTACCCATCCTTGTCTCTTGTACTAGTACTAGTATCTGTCTTCTGGTAACTATGATTATTTTGTGTCTACAAAATGCTTGTGAACAAGTCTTTTCATTTATTAGAAATGTATAATTTTTACTTTCAACGGATAGTTGTGCTTTGTAATGAACATACTTTTGACAATTCCTTGTTGTTTTCCATGGTACCTCTATTGTTGGAGTCGCCTAATTACAGGTTTACTCAATTGTTCTCTTATGGAACCATGCAGCTCCCCTCAACCCTACTTGTTCTTCATACAAACTCTATGATTTACGCATAAACTAAATGTGATCTTGGCAATTCATTTATAACATGATAAAATAAAATATCCACATCTACTTTTCTAAGTAAATACTTGTAAACATAACCTAACCTCATTAATCATATTCAACTAATCAATAAATTCCTTATAATAATCACCACCTAGAATAACTGAAATTAAGGGTGTCGTATCTATAAATATGTGCAAGTCATAGATAATATGTTGTTGTGTCCATGCCATGAAATCAAAATTATTTAATCCAAACTCGATCAAATTATGTAAGTCGTATAAAACAAGGGTCAAAATGACAATGCATTACCTTGAAATGCCCTAGCTAGCTCTACAAAAATGGTATTGCCTAGTGGGGCATTGTGCAAATCCATCACAATCTAAATTACTAGTATGCATATGAATACGAGTGTTTGAATACCATTGGTATGATATTTTTGGGGGGTTGGTTACATTCATACAGAAAACATATAAATATCATAAATATATTTTCTAGCCTAGAACTAGGAATTTAGTTTAGATAATTGCATAAAATGCATATAAAAAGCTAAACAAATAAAATACTGATTCACTGTCAAATTGTCAAACTTGGATGTCATGATAGATATTCACTATTTAGTATTAAAATAATAAAATCACCAATCATCATCATATCATTCTTCATAAAGAGCCTCATCATCATTGACATTATATGATGGAGGTACATTAGAAGAACAAGAAGTGCCGCTGGCATCAAACTATGTTGACTATCTAGATCCTCAAAAAATGAAGATTATTGGGCAGCAGTAACATCCAAGTCAGGTTGCTTTGGCTCTACATCCATCAAATTTGTTGCCTCTTCCTTGTAGTTGGCCTTTTTCGATTCCAATCAGTTGTCCTTTCTTGATTGGATGGAGTATGTACTCCAATTCCATTTAGATGAAGATGAACTAGCAAGCTATTGAGGTAAATTATAAATCAAACTTCAAACTCAAAAAGATTATTTCAAAAATGAAAAAAGAGTCAAGCTTAGAGAGTTTGAGTTAAACACTTATAATAAAATTTTGATGGCAAGAGATTGTAGGTGTGGGAACGTTTGGCCTTGGAGGTGCCACCAAGAGTGAGCATCTTTCTTATACTTGTCATGAAGAGTTGAAAGACTTTGACCATTGGAATGTATAAGATTAACAAACTCACTCATAACTACATCCTACACATCACAATTAGGGAAGAGTCTAGCAAATGCTAGCTTGTACCCTTGGTTGACCTCCATATCTTTGTGTGGTGCAACCCTCCTTGGCAAAGAAAGAATCTTGGAGCCTTGTATTATTTTGGAATCAATGGAAAGGAAAAAAGGTGTAGTGTGGTGGTCAAAGTATTCTACCACTCAACAAGAATTGTCTACACTTCTCTTGAAGAAAGTTTCTTTAGGATCTTGTTATTTCTCATTTATGATGGTCTTCCTCTTCTCAATCATTGAGTTGATGCCATCATATTAGTTGAACATATCATACTCAAAATGGCTTATCCATGTCAATAGAATGGATCATACTCAAAATGGGTTTGATGAAATTAAGAAGATATTCCACACGATCTCATTGTCATCTAGGATTATTTATTTAACATTCACTTCTCCCGTAATGTTGGATTTCCTCCATATGGACTACAGTTGGTTGATGACCATGCTAGAAAGTGTCTTCTATACCTTAACAAGTTGTCTCAAAGACAATTGTGTTGGAGGTGAATTAGGTTTGAACAACTTATTCAAAAAAAAAGAAAAAGAAAAAAAGAAAACATAATTGAAATTTAAAAATTAAATTACTAAAGTGACAATTCTTTATTGTTTTACTTTAGTAACTCTAATTTTTACAATGATTTGAATATGGCTTGTGACATGTAGTGGTTGGTGGTGAACATTTTGATCTCAATGTCCTTGACATACATCTATTTAAATGAGTCAATTTTTTTGCTCAACTTCTGCAGCATTGGGTTGAGCAAGTGGACCACACAAGGTGTCCAAAAGATGTGTGAACAGTATGCCTCAACCAACAAGCCAACTACTTTGCAATTTTTTGCATTGTTTGTTAGGACTTGGACAATGTTTTAGGCTTCAATTGCTTAATGGCCCGCATCAGGTTGTCTTCAATCAATTGTGCATCCTTTACTTGCCCCTTGCAATCCATGGATTTCAAAACGTAGCCCTTTTAGGGGACATTACGATCACTTTGATAAAGGGCCAATTTTTGACATCCTTCCATCCATCAGAAATAATGGACACCCCTATCTCAGTCCATAAACCCCTAATAGGCTACATTAAATCATTTACAAGTTTTACATCCCTTTGTATAAGGAGTTGCATACCTTCTCAAAAATCGAGTCCTATAGCCATTTGAAGCCTCATTAGTTTTCCTCACCATTTTGCCAATATGGTGACTGAACAATGTTGAAAGGCAACCCATTTGCATAGATGCATCTTGCAATGTGTTGATCTTTAATCTCCTAGGATTCATTTTGAAATGTCTTTTCCTATGGTTCCTTTGTTCTTTTTTGTGGTCTTCATGCATGGCCAAAAATGGGTGGCTTTCTACCAAAACTTGAGAAACACTAAGAGATGGAGAAAGAGGGGCTTCCTTGATCGAGTTCATCTCTTTGACAAAGGAGGACTTGTTCTAAGGCTGTCTGATTCTAATGCTTGCTCTTGCTTTTGAATATATTCTAACACACTAGATGTTGGCACAAGTACATCCTTCTTGCTTGGGAAAGATTTGATGCCCATTCTGGGAATACAAGTATTCTTGGCTTTTCACCTAACTATATAAGTTTGTGTATATCTCACTAAACCGATTGCAAATCCAAACATATGTTCCACCACTTGGAATCTTCTCTATCATGCCAACATACTTCTACAAGGGTGAGTTCAGGTCTCCTTTGAAGTAGGGTTGGCCTATGGAGCCAGAATTGGTTACCATTGTAATCACTATGACAAGAAGTTTGGAAAACAATACATTCCAATAAGAAAAAAGATCCTATCTCATTTAATTTTAGAAGAATGAAAAACAAAACAAGAGACTTTGTCCATAGACAAAAAAATGAAAGGAAAAAACAAAAAAAACAAAAAAAACTTAATTGCAATCCAAGAATTTTCCACCACAATCTCCATGACGGCACACAGTTCAACCTGTTTGGAACTTTCGATGATCAGTCTTCATTTCTATATATGCAATGACAGGAAATAATCAAAGTGAGTCAAGTGTATTTGGTTTGTGTGTTTTTGTTTTCAAAATGAGGTAAATTTGTTATTTTTTGTATTTTAAATTGTTTTGAGGTTCAATGGGTTTAGAGTTAGGTTTTCAGCTTGACTGGTCAAACTTGAGGACCCCAAAGAAAAAGGTAAAAAGCCCTCCAGATCACTTGGATTCATTTGGGTTACTACATTTTTCTCCCAGACTTGCCCATGTACGTCCTTGGATGCTCTCGGACAATTCAGGGTGAAGTACCCTGGACGAATCTGTTTCAGGTATGTTTCAATTCCAATTTCAGATGTTTTAACTTTAGGGGAATGATTCAGTAAGACATACTACAATCACTGAACAAGGGTTATAAAAGATTGAACTTTATATTCAGGAAAGTTGTATTACTAGAAACAAAAGTGTATGATAGAGTGCTTCCTTTTGCAATATAAACCAAGCAAATGTGATTGTGCAGATTGAAAGGTACTTCGACTGAAATGTGAAATGATACTATTTTCTCTTTGGATCATAAAATGCATTTTCCTTGTATGAATTTCTGATACATGTTCTATTGCCCACGTTTAACCATACCTTTTGACAAAATCTAATCTTATTAATTGTTTTATAATATATATCATTATAATTCTTTCAAAAAATGTAGTAGATATCTCCGTCAGCTTATGCCCTTGGAATTATATTCATTTTGCTTTTGCAGCTGAACATTTCTTAGGTTGAGCGATGGTGATGTTTTGTTTCCTTTCAATTATTGTTTAAATGTTTGTTGCTTTCTTATGATAATACTATTTTCCTTTGCATCAATAAATCAATTACAGCTATCTTCTTTGACTATATGCAGATTGCAGACTATTTTGCTACTGCTAGTGGTGGTTTAAATCCTGATGATTTTTCTATCGGCTTACACCAGGAATTCACGCACATTAATGGACATGATATTGGACAGTTTCCTGGTACAGATATATTACAAAGGCAAGATTCTGCGGCTTCAGAACCTGTATTTGTATAATTATACTTGTCAGTTAAAGATCAACAACTTTTTCCTTTACATTATTTTGTTTATAACATAGAGTAAAAAGAGCTAGAACGTTTTACTAAATGTGTTCACCATATCCTCAAGTCTTCATCTTATTTTTGTAATGTTAGCAACAAGTTTGCAATGCAAAGATGTATGTGTTTAGGATTACTAGTTGTAGATTACCTTTTGATCTGTATATTAAAAGATAAAGGTAAAGGCATTTTTAAGGGTCAGTGCCAAATGAGACACCATTTTGGTGTATGAGTTATGCAAGCCATTCAACAATGGAATTATTTTTTCCATTTATTTCAGTATTGCACATGTGACTAAGGATTGGGCACATTGATATGGTATTTAGATCTAACTTGAAGAGGAAGGAGGTATTAGACAATTTTGCTTGTTTTTCTTCTATCATGGATCTCCATTCCTTTACTAGGATAAGGTAGATGATAGTGTGTCATCCCTCTGGGCACATTAAACTTGATAAATAATGACAATTATTTTAAATGAATTTTCTTTGTATACTGGACAAAGCTTCACTAGAGTCAAATATCAAATATAAGCTGACTGGTAATATCATGGTTGTTTGAGTGGCATTCTGTTCCAATTCTGTAAAGAAGAGGTTTTGAAATTTATTTATGTGCCAACGTCATAGATAAATTGTTTAGGAAGGACAAGTACATTGATAGCAGAGGGTAAGCAGAGGGTAAGCATTACACTACGAGGAAGCATGGATAAACAACCACAAGGGGAAAGAACATCAAGAGGAACATAAAATAACAGTCTTATTGTGAGGGGTTTGTATTTATAACCCATCCCTTATCTAATACTATGGGTGTTGGACAAAATTAATTATCGAGTAGTTATTAACTTATTATAAATCATTATTTATCTATGCCAAATTACTTTAAAATGAACTTTGCATTTTACTCTAGGATGGTAGATAGGTTAACCGTAATATGTTTTTTTAGACTAATTTTTGGTTTGTTTAAATTTACATAAAACAGTATTGACTAATAGGTTTTGTAGTGGAATTTGTTGTTCCAAGTGATGGTGTAAGATATTTCTTGCTTGGAGTCAAATGTGACTGATCTACAATACTGTGACAACGTGGGATTATAATGTATCTGCTGTTGGTGGAAAAGAGTGTTTTAACGTTCTCCTTGTAACAAAATTCCAATTGCCTAAAAAAGTGTCTGTTTCAATTTATCTTCTTGCATAATCAGCTAAAAGATTGAAGAGGGAACCTGAGTCATGCGAATGTTATTCACACCCAATGTGTGATCTGCAATGGATCAAAACTCAGCACCATTGGGGGTAATTCACGTAAAAATGAAAAAAACACTGTTAATGTGCTCAGATTTCTGCTACAAATGCTTGAATATGAAAGGCTAAACCACACACGTAACTCTATAAATATTAAATGTTTCTGATAGGAATTTTGCAGATTGGTGAGCATTGGAGTGTTCCATAACTAACTAGCTGAGTGTAGTAGCAAATCGGAAGGAACCAAGAATGGAAGAAGGCCCTGATATTGAACAATGTGCTTTTAGAAATTTGCTAAGAGTGCATTGTTCAAATTTCATGTCAAAAAAAAAACAGAAAAACGCTGCCAATGTGCTCAGATTTTCAGATACAAATTTGAAAAATGGAAGGCCGAAAAACATGCGCAACTTTATAAATATGTACCTGATAGGAGGTTTGCAAATGGGTGAGTGATAGTTTATTCCATAACCAAATAGCTTGGTGTAGTAGAAAATCAAAGAGGAACTGAGAGAAGAGGAAGACCCTGATAGTGAGCAATGCACTCATAGCAGTTTGACGCATCCATTTAAATTCCGAAGATTTTCCCATTATGGGGTTTCGCAAGGGAAAATTACTGAGATGCAGTTGTTTGCATTCAGAATGTCTTTTATTTCCCACTTTAATATTTCCTTTGATGTTGCCTCTGCAATTTACATTTGAATGTATGGTGTTGTGATGTATGACTATGAAGCATGAGAGATCATTACTTCTTGCATGTATTTTTCATGATCCCATGTAAGATTTGTATTGTTTTTCTTCTTGCTTGTATATTTAGTGCGATTATGGATCATTATAATGTAATATAACATGAACATGTCATTCATGTTCGAAATCAACATGATACTCAAATGTTTGAAAAGATGAAACCATAGTCACTGGGAGAAGGCATGTAAAAATGAACAATTTAAGACGTTCAATGAATGATGACCAATAACTATGAAATCCCTATGTAAAGAGTGTCATGGTAAACTGTAAGAGGCATGAAATGTTTTGAACCAATTGCAGGTGATATACATAAGAGTTTTGGGTATGGGTGATGTGAGATACATATTCATGCATTGTTTCATAATAATTTGTGTCAACTTTCCAATTTCGACATCCCAATGGGTTAAGTTGATTGTTGACACTAGTTACATTCAAGCACTAATAAGCCATGGAAATTGTTGCATGAACTTTCTTACATATGTATGCATGAACTTTCTTACATATGTATGTAAGAACCTACAAACTTGTAGATTTTCTTCTTGATATATTTATTGTTGGTGCATGGTTAGGAGATTATGTATCTTCATTTAGTTACATATAATATATGTTACACCATGTTTGTAGGATGAGGATGACAGGGGAGGGGAGACACATTTTAGGGATGTGTTTTTTTGGAGGCTATTTTAGGGGAGGACAAGGGACAACAAAGGGGACATTTAGTAAAAAATAAGATTTTTTTTTTAAATGTAGGGAATTTCAAATATTCAAATGATAACATTGATAAGTCATTCATCATATACATAATAGATCCTTAATACATAGCATTAGGGTTGAATCAAGAGTTCATGTAAGAGTTGAACAAATGAACAAAAATTAATTGCTTTTATAATTCATTGTCAATTTTCATATGATATATATTAATATAAAATAAAAAATTACAATAAAATGTCCAAAGGCTGCAAGATTCAACATGACAAAAACATAGAAAATATGCTACCACCCCTAAGCTTGCAAAGAACTTGTGCATTCAATGAGCATATCTCCTTTGTCTTAGGATTGTAGTGGTTGATGCAAGCGACAAGTTCTTGACTTTGTATTGAGATCGGAAATTAGGCTGTCTCAATAAGACCATTATTCCAAAGTCTTCTCACTAGCTTATTCCCTTTTTGAATGTGTTCTTCCAACTCTATTTCTTGGACTTTGACACATTACAAATTGGTATCCTTGATCTAAGGATATTTAGACACTTTGGAAGGAGATTCCACCATTTGGAAATGGAGCTGCATTTTAATGAGAAAGGTACCTCTCTTCAATGATTTTACACTTAAAAAATTTGCTGCCCCTAAAATCCGATAAAAAGTTGTTTTTTAGGACCAAACTAGCATCCTTTGATGACTAAAAGTTGATATTTTTCTACTGAAATTCTAACTATTCTGTCACCAAAAACAATTGCTTTATGGTAAACAACAGTTGATTCTCATGTGTTGAGAACATTAAGGAGCTCCAAATGTGTGTATAGAAATTTGAATATCCATTGTCCTACGATTGAAATCTCTTCCATTTTATGTTACAAACCTGCAATTTTGTGATTGGAAAAACAACTAAAAATTGCTGCTTTCAGTGATAGAAAACTACCATCTTGGAACTAAAACACCACCTTGAGAGGTATAAATGGAGCTTAATCGTAGGTATGTTTTGTGTAATTTTACCTTTAAAACCTTGTTATTTTGTTGACTGAAATGATTGAAAACTACTTTTACATCTTGCAAAGTTAACTTTAACAAAATGTCACTATCATACACCATAAAGGATCTTGAAAATTTGTTGTTTTGTAGACTAAAATATCTTATTGTTGTAAAAAATGATAGAACACAAATTATTCTTATTCTATTAGATATTAGGATACAAATTACAATGAGGTTCATCTCCTTATATAGGGTTTGGAGATGAAGCCAAATATACATCGCACAAGTAGTTAAACATGACACAAATCACACTAAACGCTAAAAAGGACAAACTCTCGAGTCACCAAAGTGACTTTTTTACAAAAGTAACCCTCATCTTCTAATAATCATCTAATATTATTCTAATACCCCCTCTTAAGGCTTACTACACTAAAACAAAACAAACTAATATAAAGTAATCAAACTAAAAACACCTTGAACCATGAATTTTCCATTCTTTAGAATCTTTACTCTAAAAACATACAATACACTAGGTAGAACTCCATCAAGCTTCCTTGAACCTCTGTAAAGGTGTGGCTCCCAAGTTGAGTTCCTAATTTCTTGTTTACCACCTCTCCAAACTCTCAAATAATTGATCTCCTGAACTATTAGACAACAATCTATATTGACCTATACTCACAAAGCTCCATCAAGTTGTCTCATAACCCTTGTAGGGGTATGACTCCCAAGATCCATAGACTCCCAAGCTACCCGGGCAACTATCCATATTGAGCTTTGTCTACATTGGATTCCTACCTATCTTTAAAGTGTGGGCTTCTTTAAAATGCATAAATTGCAAGTTCTTCACCATTGTCAACATCCAAAGGGTCTTCAATAATGGCTACATTAGCTCCTTTGAGCTTTCCTAGAACATCATTTGCTCAAAGTCTATAGTTCCAAGCTATGTGGTATATTTTCTTGCAATAGTAGCATTCAATTCCCTCATGTTTATCATCTTTTTTTTACCGTTCTAGTACTCTACTCGCATATGTAGGTAATTTTTCATTTCCATCTACTATTTCCCACAAGTTCTTGTGCATAGGTTGCATCTAAATTTTTACTTTCTAGGTGTGGAAGTTGAAACCAAAATATTTATCCATCGGAATTTTTGCATTTTTAAAATTTATACAAATTGCAAATAACCATCTAAGAATTTGCCTTGAAAATTGTGCCCTACTTGAATGCCGGTACACACCCTAGTTGCTAAAAGAAAGACAAATTTATAAACTCTAGTTGTCGTGAGTGAGAAAATCCTAGGCATTGGTTTAGAAACTTATTGCAATTTTTACTTGGCCTAGCCATAGATTGTTCAACACTGGCTTAAAACCCTTTGAAAAACTCCTGAAAAATCCTTGAATCTTGTCGGCATATACATGTGCCCTAGTTGCAAACTTAAAAAACAACATTTTTTTGCAAAAAATACTCTAGCTGTGGACTTCAACAAAGGTAAAATATGACCACAATTGTTGAAAAAATAATGGGTGTTGAACTTTATAGCAAACCCTAACACGATTTCTAGTTTATTTGTGCTAATTTTTGATACAAATTGATATGCGATTTTCCTTCTTTTTGGTAACCATTTCAATATAAATATGACATGATTTTTTCTATAAAAAATTGCCCTCAATGTGTATAAAAACAACCCATAGTTTCTTAATAAAAAATGGTCACACTTTTCAAATGTAAAAAACCATGCGACTCCTACTAAAGTTTTTCCCATGTGATTTCTAGAAAAATCACAATCGTTTGCTTGTGAATCTATAGATAAATGGCATGATTTTAATAAAAAACCCCATGCAATTTCCTAAAAAATGTGTTTTTTTTTAAAAATTGTAGAAATATAAATCATGATTTCCACCTCTAAAAATCCATGTAGCTTTGTGTACAAAAAATCTCCTTTTCATGTGATTCCTTGTTCTAATACCATGTAAAAAACAATAGAACACAAAATATTATTATTCTATTAGATATCAAGCTATGGATTACAATGAGATTCATAGATCCTTATATAGATTTTGGAGGATGAAATCAAGTGAACATGCAATTGGTTTAACATGACACAACTAGCACTAAATGCTAAAATTAGAAAACTAAAAATAACAAATTCTCTTAAGTTACTCAAGTGTCTTTATTACAAAAGTCAGCCTTATCTTCTAATAATCATGGAATAATATTCTAATACTTATCGAGGGTTGAGAGAGGTGTGAGAGCCCACAAAAGAAAACAATACAATAATTTTTAGTTCATTTTGAATTTAAAAATAAAAAATAAAAAATAAGTAACAAGGGAATGACTGCCCATCCTCAAGATGGCTAGGGATGTCAACAATTGGCTGTCCTCATAAAGTTCTTGCATTTCCAAGACATTAGGGACAAAACATAGTTGATTGAAAATGGTGGGGGTGTTTTAGAGGCATTCCATATCTCCAAAATGGAGACTTCTTAGAAAATGTTGAGAATGTGTCCTTAAAAAACATAGCATATAATACTTAAACAACAAAATATATTAAGCCAAGTAGTTAAGTAGGATTTTTTTTTTTTTACATTAAATACATAAATAGGACCACTACAATTTGGTATTAAGGTAACAAATGTATACTTTTTCCTTTTCCACCTCAATGCCATATGGAAAGTTGACAATTATAACATTGGGTTACATAATGTATATATAAAGAAGCATAAATACTTCTTTCCTATTACATCCAATATAAACTCCTATCTGAAAAATTGAAAGCCTTCCTAATATAACATGTAGTGACGAAAAATGTACTCCTTTACATTTTCTCACTATGTTTGAGTCCCTTAATTTAAATTGGACTTAATTAAGCCTCTAATTGGCCCAATTATGCATTTAAAAGCCTAATTAATCCTATTTTAAGGGAAACTTGTATTAAACAATTGCAAGCATTAATTAAATTGCCTTGTATTAATCCTATTTTAAGGGCGAATGGGCCCCCCTTAAATTTACAACCCCAATTTTTAACATGCTTTTGGCGGCATTTTTATGATTCAAATTCAATTTGTAATTTTTGACTTTTGAATTTTAATTCTCGGGAAATTAGAAAAATAACTATAAATACCTAGTCTTTTTATCAATTCAAGCAATC
>VDFB02324181.1:98287-159259 GCA_007258455.2 Sequoia sempervirens
TTATTTATTTATTAAACTTACCTTCTTTTTTCAAATCTTTCCGTCTTTTTCTTGCTTTAAGGTTTTCTTCATTTTTGGAATCTAAATCTTTTCCAATTCTTCAACTTTCCTCCATCTTAGAAAATCTTCAATTAACAAAGCATGAAATTAGAAATTTCATGTACACCATTATCCACCATTTTAATTAGATAATTCATTATTATTATTATCTCTTCTTCAATTAAAATGGTAACTTTCCCATTCTTTCTCACGATTTCATCCGTTGATTTTTCCTTTCAATCCTAATTGTCCCTTTTCTTTTGAATCCTCTACAAATACAACCCTTCATCGCCTTTTTCAACCTAACCACATTCTTTGAGATTTTGCTATCATTCGTCTACATTGAGCTTATTGTAGATTGTGCACACTTCATATATGAGAGCAAACAAGCAAAATCGAGAACAATGAAGGAGAATCAACTTTGACATGGGAGTTGAGGTATATTTGACTTATCATTTGATTTTTATTGTCATCTTGTACTTCATTGTTAGATTAGGGTGATTTAGGGCTTGAATTTAGATAGATTTGTGGTTGTTGTCCATGGTTCATGCCTTTATTCCCGATTTCACTGTCTACAGAATTTGCCCAAATAAATAACATTAAAAAGCTAGTTCCAAGAAATAGGTAGAAATCTTGTTTTTTAATTTTACCCCAAGTGCTTGTTTTATTTTGAAGTCATTTATAAAAAACTTGTACTTTTAATATTTTACAAAATATGGGACCATTTTTATGTTGTGAGGGTTCCAATTTCACATGTTTTTATCTTTAACCTATATATGAAGAGCCTATCATCATAAAATCACAAGTTTTTCAATTCATCTTTCCATAATCAACTTGAACAAAGTGAACTATAAGTCTTGACAATATGGCATCCTAAAACATCTAAGATGGTTTCATTTGTTGATCCATCTATATGGACTTGTCCATGAACTAGGTACACCTAATCAATGTAAGGAAGCTAAGGTAGTAGAACATCATCCTACACTAATCTTGAGAGGAAGGCTATACAATTCTTTTAAATCTTTACAATAGTTACAGAAAATAAGCATAAATAAATATTCATACCACAATACATTGATTTATATGGGGAAACCCCTTTCAAGAGAAAAACCCCGCACTCCAAAATTTGTCCAATATATTATTTAGAAATCAACAAGATTAAAATATACTTGCAAAGCAAGATTCTCATATGAGTATCACCAACTAGAGATATAGAGGCAACTCAACATATATAAAACTCTCACACACAACCTCCATCTCAAACACCTAATATGTAAGATATATAATACATGAAACCATCAAATGGTATTTACAAAATCATGAGCTAAAACCACCCAAAAAGTGGCACCCATTAATATGCCCTATGATGTGTCAAAACACACCAACATGTGTAACTCCCTCTTACAACTCTTTTCTGTGTCCAACATATTTTTACATTTCCTAACATTCAAAGGCTATAAATTTTAATCTAGGAGTTTGATTGATGAATTGTTTGAACTGTTAAAAACCTTGTGAAGTTCTCTATCAAGCTATAACTTGCTTTGTTGACTATGACCAATTTTGGGCCCAAAAATTAACTCTAAGTGCATCAAAATTGGCTCTAAAACTTTTTAAAAAGAAACCTTAATATCTTGAAAAGTATATATGGTCTTGGGATGAAACTTTATTGGCATGTTTATTTGGAAATTTTGTAGCTTTGGGGATAATTCTAGATTCATTGATGCTCAAATACAAAATTACTATAAACAATAAACTTTTTAGTTGTAAGGTTGAGACACCTTTTTCTTAAAATTCTCCCACTTGTTGAACACCTTGCAAGAGAAAAGGGAGTATCAACACCATGATTTAACCGGTAGGGGCCAAGATGCCCATAGACATTGAACACCATTTGAACTTCTGTGTGCTCATAGGATTAATTTTAAATAATTTACAACATTCATCAAAGTCTCTACTTTAACAGGCTTCGCCTTGCCATCCTCAGCCATATCTCTAACAAAATGATATTGTACATCAATGTGCTTGGTCTTGGCATGAAATGCCGAGTTTTTGGCTAGACTGATTGCAATTTAACTATCACAATAGACTATCACTATGCTTTGTTTTATTCAATATTTGAACACAGTATCTTAAGACAAATACCATATTTACAAGTGTGAGTATCTAACGTGTAAAAGCATAAACCTATGTCACACTTTCATCGAACTAAATAGTTTCGAGTGAAATAATTTGGACCTAAACAGTTTCGATCAAAATTGTTTCACTTGAAACTACGTGGCCTATACGTGGCACATGAAGTTTTAGGAGAAACCCTTTTGACTGAAACATTAAAATAATATTTTCCCTTTGTCGATTTAAAATCTGACACAATTTGCATGTAAGTTTTTAGTTGAAAGGGTTCCAACTGAAACCCTTTCACCTAAAACTATTTATGTGGCATCTTTGTTGGCAACCACCTCATCTTTTTTCATTTTTTTAAAAAAATTTCCACTTGAACATGATATTTCTTCAGTCAAAATGATTTATTTCAAAAAACTAAAAATACCCTTTTGTAGAGCTCGGAGTCAAGAATCCAAATATATATTTTTTTTGATATTTTGATTAGTTTTAATATGATAAGTATGAGGTATTTTTTGTAGTGTGTCAAATTGTGATATTGCTATCAGGATTCAACTGTGTAGTTTTACAAGTCAAACTCATTGACCCATGTTTCATGAGTAGTGGTTCACAAGAACCCATCTCTCATGATAATGAATGGTCCACTTAGCACTCATTGCATCTAGGTGATGCTCATAGAGGTGAAGTACTGAGCCTTCCTAGGAGGTCACCTATCCCAATACTACTCCAACTCAAGCACCCTTAATCATGGAGTTTTCCCCAAGGTTAAGCCCACTTAGCTCGCAACCTCATTTGGGTAGATGCATGAAGTTGAGTCCACAAAACGTGGAAGTTTTTGCCTTAGCCAAAATCTTGAAATCGGGTTCAACAAAAAAGGATCCCGTTTAGGTTTGACACCTCGAGCCAAAAACAAGATCTTATTTCATAACAAAATATTTTTTTATGCTTTTATGAAACGAGATCCCGTTTTGAAAATGAGATCTCGTTTCTTGAAAGCATAAGTTTTTTTTTTATGAAACATGACCTTGTTTTTTAAAATTTGAATTTTTGGTTAGGTTTTTGCTTTGTTTTTTGGTTTGAGAAAAGGATTGGGGACCTGAACCTAAGCTTTGGACTTGGTTTGATTTGTAACTTGAAGGTCATGTCAATGTCACAAGAAAATAGTGACTTTGGACATATGTCTGAAGACCTTTTTGCATAATTTTTTGACAAAATTAAAACCCATTATAGATGAGATAGTGTAGATTCCAAATATGTAATTTTTTTTACAATTGGAATATTTTTTTCTATTTTTCAATTAATTTATGATGAAATTGGTCCATAAACTTGAAATATTAGGGATTTTTAGTATTTTAATTTAACTTAATATTTTTTTGAAAATCGAATTGTACGAAAATGTACTTCAGACAATTCTTTTCAATTTGAAAAAAAATTCAAAAAATGATAAGTTTAGGTCATCTTATGCATGACGTACACATAATTTTTTCAAAACAACAAATATGGCCAATAAAAAATTAACAAAAAAATTTATTCAATAAAAAATTACAAAAAATATCAAAAAATGTGCTTTAGTGAGTTACAAATATTTTCCCAAAAGGATTTAGAAAAATACAATTATTCAGGCCAAAATATGGATGATGTATACGTGCATGGTATGGTAAAAAAAAGTGACTTTTAAGCAGTGGTTTTTAGAACGCCTATTGAAAATCAATTTGTATCACCTGGGTATTAAAATAAATTACATATTTGGAAACTAGACTTTGAGTACTACATTTTATGATTAGAGACTTTTTAAAAGATTCCATCTCTAAGTGCTTCAAATTTTAAGATCAAATGTAACAAAATTTGAAAATAAGAGAAAACACTTCCACTTTTTGGCCAAAAAGTGGACTCAACTTCTTGCACTCAACTTCTTGCACACACCCATTTGCAAAACCTTCACCAAGCGTTGTGTCTTATGGACCATTCATTATAGAGCCCCTTTAGCTCATCAATTGATAAGTAGGAGGTATTTTCCACAACGTGTCAAATTGTGATAGTGCTATCAAGATTCAACTGTGTAGTTTTATGAGTCTGTTGGGTGAAAATTATGTAATCAACTTTCGAAAGATTACACAACTTGGACTTCAGCCACAGCTATGTGAGATGTGAATCTCTCCTCTCGGAAAGGGGAGGCGCCCTTCTTACTGCTAAGAGAAACAATAGTAAATCACAAAAGTAATTACACAATGTACACGAAAGTCACGAGTGGGGGGGTGTGTTACATTCATATCTCTCTTTTTTCAGAGAAGATGTTTACAATGTTTCACGTGTTGGAAGTTCCGAATTCTTGATAACTAAAAACTAACAACCAGCAGTAATGCCAATATCTCTATCTCGTCAAAGCGAAGCGTAGAGATACCAGAAGTAATTAACAACAAACAAAAGAAAATAAAATGGGAAAGCTCACGAAGGCACAAAGTCGTTCCGTAGCTTTATCAATGTCGGATCTGCATAAACGTCCGTTTGCTACGTTAGAAGCACAAAGTCTTCTTAGACGCAACAATTCTTCGAACAGCATGAACGATTACAAGCACAAAGTCTTGTAGATCATCCAACCAAAATGTCAACGAGCACGAACGATTACAAGCACAAAGTCTTGTAGATCTTTCGACAAAGTATTCCAAGAGAATGAATAATTATAAGCACAAAGTCTTATAGATTATCCAACAAGAACATGCATGAGCATGAATGATTATAAGCGCAAAGTCTTATAGATCACTCAACCAATGATAAACAAAATAACAATGCAATCTAAATAATAATGTAACACAAAGTTTACATCAACCACTTAGAGTCTTTCTTTGATTCCTTAACTAATCACTACCAAATCAATCAACTTACAAAAGTATCGAATCCAACACAAAGTTTGGCTTGCAATCCTTTCCTTTATTGATTGAATCTCATTCACAAAATATGAACGCAAAGTTTCACAAGTTTGCTTACAAAAGGGCAGCACTTCGGCAAAAGGCTAAAAGATGATTTATAAATGAAAATCCCTCACATTATATAGAAAGAGGGATGAGCAAAAGAAGGAAAGAGATTGAGAAAATCAGGGAGAGTTAGGTGAGCGATTTTAGGAGATCTCACCTAACTTTGACCAAAGTCAAAGTGTAATTTGTTTTCAAAATATTACATCTTTGATCTTGGTGTAATTACAATTTACAAAATGACATTCGAAAATGTCGAGAAATATTTACAAGATGCATAATGGGATGCACCGGAAATTTCTAACACTGGAGAACAGGAAGCTTCTTCATGTTTCTTTGCTTGGGCGCGGAGTCTTCATACTTCTTCCTGGTCTCCTGCGTGAACCTTTTATTTGGAAGAACCACAATCAAAGGACATCACCTTCGGAATCACTTGACGAGATCTAGAGAGAAACTGCAAGGATGGTGAATCAACAAGCGTTAGCAGAAAAAGTAGCATTGGGAAGCGTGAAGCGAGCAACAATGATGGGAAAGCGTGGAGAAGATGACAAGGCACGCAAAACGATGCACAAAATGGAGGGAAAGAAGTTCAGGAGTAAATCAAGCAAGTTTGAAGTTCAACTGGAAAAGATTATAGAAAATTGGAAAAAATGTAAGGGCGCCAAAATTCAGCGCCCTTACATTCTGGAAATTTCACTTTTGATGCAAGGGCGCTAAATTTTGGCGCCCTTACATCTTTCAGTGTTAGGAAATTTTTTACATATTCAACATGTCAGGGCGCTAAAATTTAGCGCTTCTGCATTTTTGGGAATCCAGACTTTGATGTAGGGGCGCTAAAAAATAGCGCTCCTGCATCTCAGTGTTAGAAAAATATCTAAAAATGCAAGGGCGCACTTTTTCAGCGCCTCTGCATCTGAAACATGGTTTTGGAAAATGGATGTAATGGTGAATGAAAACGGCGCTCGAGGTTTGCAAAGTGTTTGTCTGCATAGAGTTGCAATCGAAATTGGAGAATAAAGAGAAAGCAAGGGTAACAACTTACAAAGATGAAACGCGAAAAACGCTGGAGAGGGATGTTGAAAAACTCAAAAAATGTATTTGCAGTTTGAAGAAAACTCGCCCAGCAAGAAGAAAAGAACAAAGACCATAAACAATGAAAATGACGAAATAAAACACTTTTAAGTGAAAGAGAAAATCGAAAACCTAACTCAAGTCGTGCAATAAATTTAGGCACGAAAAGTGGCACGATTGACGAAAAACGCGAAAAAGATGAAGAAACGCGCCAGGGCCAGAAAAAGTTTAAGTGTCAGGAAAAAGTGTAATGGCGCTAAAATTTAGAGCTATTACATTTTTTAGAAAATTCACTTTCATGCAGGGGCGCTAAATTTTAGCGCCCTTGCATTTTCCAGACTTAGCCAATTTTGGCTTCAGGGCAGGAGCGCACTTTTTCAGTGCCACTGCATTTTTCGCAATTTGCTAAGTACGAATAGTGAAACTTCGCGAAAGATCTCGTTTCGAAGGTCTTCGCGAGGCGAACATGGGGGAATGCTCGAATTGACTATTCGAGACTTAGGAACGGATTTTGAGGTGGCTTGAACATCACTTCGTTATGCGTGCTTGAACTTCACGAATCCTAGGAAACAGACAAGTTTCGTAGGGGGGTTATCCGTGGAACGAGCGCTACTAGATTCCGTGATAACAGCTGGCTCCTGTTGGGGATCTTCCTTCAACCGTTCTTTGAAACGAATGAAGGGAGAAGAACTCCAGAATTCAAGTGCCTTTATCCATTGGGCTTGGAGTCAGGTGACAACGACGAAAAATGAATTTACGAAAACAAGACGCAAACTTATGCAAATGCACTTATTGAAAAGGAAAAAAAAAAAACCTACCTAATTAAAACTAGCCATTAATGAGACCTTCTCAAATGAAACCGTTCACAGGTTCAACAAAATAGTTTCCTTTCTTCAGCAGCTTGCAAGGCCTTCCATGATCATTAGCAGCTACATGTAGATGAGGTTGAAGCATTGCTTCATGAAAGAGATGAACAGGTTCAGCTACCTTTGAAAATATTATGGATATACTGCTGCTCCAAAATAAATCATTGAATCCAGGCTGCTCCTGTGCATCTACAAATATATCTTTAACTTCATCCTCAAGTTTATCTTCACTCTCAGGTGCAAGTGGAACCTCTGTCTTCCCATTGGCCTCCAACCAAGCAAGATGTCTTATGGGACATTCCCTTGATCGATCAAAGATTGAATGCTTCTTGCCAGTTGCTACCTCAACAACTGATTCATCAACCATGGAAACCTCATGCTGATTGGGATGATCTCCTTCATGTGAATCAAATGAAGATATGATTGCATTGCATACCTCAATATGATGTTCACCATCCTCAGACTTGGGAAAATCTGAATTATTTATAAGAAGGTCCTCACGTGACACAGATGCATTCTTTTCAACTTGACTAAACTCTGCATGCATGTCCATCTTTTCAGATCTCAAGAAAATATTATTTTCATTCACTTGAACTTCAACAAAATGACTTTCATCATTTTGCTCTTCATCAATGGCTTTCTGAGACTGCATAAACCAGAATTGGGAGTCGCCAGCTATGTCTACTTCCTTTTCTCGGAAGAGAACAGCGAGATCACTTGGATCGGAATCAGGATGCTTCACTGCTCCTTTTACTAATGGTACCTCAAGAGCAAGCCGCTTTGGAGGTGAAGATAACTTGTGTTGATTACCAACAGCAAAATTATGAGCAGTATTTGAAATGGACCTCCTTGGTATGTCTTTGCAAGGCACAGAAAACATGCCTTGAGCTAACTGCTTTTTGAGGTCAAACAGCTCATTTGCCAACCTTTGTACCATAGGATCCCTCCTTGTGATGGAAGAAAATAACTCCAAAGAAGAGCTTTCTTCAGATTCATTTGAGTCAATTTTTATTTTCCCAGCAAGAATGAGATCATCTTCAATTTTTGTCGCCAAGGTCTGCACAACTGCAAGAGTAGCTGGAGGTGCTCTTCTCAACAGGAAACCAACCTCAGGTACTTGAGCATTTACAAAGAAACATTTCAAGTTCTCAGCTGTAGGTTGAGCAACAGTTGGAATTCTTCGTGTCAACTTGTTGAAGTGAGCAATGAACTCGCGCATGGGCACGTGAGATTCCTTCTTCAACTGGGTGAGCTGAGCCAACAAAGCATGAGCATCTTCAGGAGGCTTGAACCTTTCTTCAAACTTGGCTATGAGAGTTGTCCAGTTTGTGATGGTACTTGGCGCCAAATGATAAAACCAATCTGCAGCAACGCCTTGGAGAGTCTCCACAAACAGCCTTACAGATACATCTTCGTATTCAACACCATGAACTCCACAAGCAATATAGAAAGCAGCAACATGCTCGTCAGGATGTTGCCCATCACCAAAAAACTTGGGAAAGTTCTTCCGTGAGCCTTCAGGAAGAGCATGTAGGGGTAGAACTAGGCTCAACGGACCAAAAGCATTTCCCCAAGGACCTTGAGCAGCCATTTACATGTCCTTGGTGAAATCTTGAAAAACTTACAAGAAAATAAATTACAATAGAAAAGGACACAGGTATACTTCAAACGAAAGCATGAGGCTTTAGAATGCGTATCGTGTCCCCAGCGGAGTCGCCAAAAAACTGTTGGGTGAAAATTATGTAATCAACTTTCGACAGATTACACAACTTGGACTTCAGCCACAGCTATGTGAGATGTGAATCTCTCCTCTCGGAAAGGGGAGGCGCCCTTCTTACTACTAAGAGAAACAATAGTAAATCACAAAAGTAATTACACAATGTACACGAAAGTCACGAAGTGGGGGGGGTGTGTTACATTCATCCTTCTCTCTTTTTTCAGAGAAGATGTTTACAATGTTTCACGTGTTGGAAGTTCCGAATTCTTGATAACTAAAAACTAACAACCAGCAGTAATGCCAATATCTCTATCTCGTCAAAGCGAAGCGTAGAGATACCAGAAGTAATCAACAACAAACAAAAGAAAATAAAATGGGAAAGCTCACGAAGGCACAAAGTCGTTCCGTAGCTTTATCAATGTCGGATCTGCATAAACGTACCGTTTGCTACGTTAGAAGCACAAAGTCTTCTTAGACGCAACAATTCTTCGAACAGCATGAACGATTACAAGCACAAAGTCTTGTAGATCATCCAACCAAAATGTCAACGAGCACGAACGATTACAAGCACAAAGTCTTGTAGATCTTTCGACAAAGTATCCAAGAGAATGAATAATTATAAGCACAAAGTCTCATAGATTATCCAACAAGAACATGCATGAGCATGAATGATTATAAGCGCAAAGTCTTATAGATCACTCAACCAATGATAAACAAAATAACAATGCAATCTAAATAATAAATGTAACACAAAGTTTACATCAACCACTTAGAGTCTTTCAGATTCCTCGAACTAATCACTACCAAATCGAATCAACTTACAAAAGTATCGAATCCAACACAAAGTTTGGCTTGCAATCCTTTCCTTTATTGATTGAATCTCATTCACAAAATATGAACGCAAAGTTTCACAAGTTTGCTTACAAAAGGGCAGCACTTCGTTGCAAAAGGCTAAAAGATATTTACAATGAAAATCCCTCACATTATATAGAAAGAGGGATGAGCAAAAGAAGGAAAGAGATTGAGAAAATCAGGGAGAGTTAGGTGAGCGATTTTAGGAGATCTCACCTAACTTTGACCAAAGTCAAAGTGTAATTTGTTTTCAAAATATTACATCTTTGATCTTGGTGTAATTACAATTTACAAAATGACATTCGAAAATGTCGAGAAATATTTACAAGATGCATAATGGGATGCACCGGAAATTTCTAACACTGGAGAACAGGAAGCTTCTTCATGTTTCTTTGCTTGGGCGCGGAGTCTTCATACTTCTTCCTGGTCTCCTGCATGAACTTTTTATTTGGAAGAACCACGATCAAAGGACATCACCTTCGGAATCACTTGACGAGATCTAGAGAGAAACTGCAAGGATGGTGAATCAACAAGCGTTAGCAGAAAAAGTAGCATTGGGAAGCGTGAAGCGAGCAACAATGATGGGAAAGCGTGGAGCAGATGGCGAGGCACGCAAAACGATGCACAAAATGGAGGGAAAGAAGTTCAGGAGTAAATCAAGCAAGTTTGAAGTTCAACTGGAAAAGATTATAGAAAATTGGAAAAAGTGTAAGGGCGCCAAAATTCAGCGCCCTTACATTCTGGAAATTTCACTTTTGATGCAAGGGCGCTAAATTTTGGCGCCCTTACATCTTTCAGTGTTAGGAAAATTTTTACATATTCAGCATGTCAGGGCGCTAAAATTTAGCGCTTCTGCATTTTTGGGAATCCAGACTTTGATGTAGGGGCGCTAAAAAATAGCGCTCCTGCATCTCAGTGTTAGAAAAATATCTCAAAATGCAAGGGCGCACTTTTTCAGCGCCTCTGCATCTGAAACATGGTTTTGGAAAATGGATGTAATGGTGAATGAAAACGGCGCTCGAGGTTTGCAAAGTGTTTGTCTGCATAGAGTTGCAATCGAAATTGGAGAATAAAGAGAAAGCAAGGGTAACAACTTACAAAGATGAAACGCGAAAAACGCTGGAGAGGGATGTTGAAAAACTCAAAAAATGTATTTGCAGTTTGAAGAAAACTCGCCCAGCAAGAAGAAAAGAAGAGCAAAGACCATAAACAATGAAAATGACGAAATAAAACACTTTTAAGTGAAAGAGAAAATCGAAAACCTAACTCAAGTCGTGCAATAAATTTAGGCACGAAAAGTGGCACGATTGACGAAAAACGCGAAAAAGATGAAGAAACGCGCCAGGGCCAGAAAAAATTTAAGTGTCAGGAAAAAGTGTAATGGCGCTAAAATTTAGAGCTATTACATTTTTTAGAAAATTCACTTTCATGTAGGGGCGCTAAATTTTAGCGCCCTTGCATTTTCCAGACTTAGCCAATTTTGGCTTCAGGGCAGGAGCGCACTTTTTCAGTGCCACTGCATTTTTCGCAATTTGCTAAGTACGAACAGTGAAACTTCGCGAAAGATCTCGTTTCGAAGGTCTTCGCGAGGCGAACATGGGGGAATGCTCGAATTGACTATTCGAGACTTAGGAACGCATTTCGAGGTGGCTTGAACATCACTTCGTTATGCGTGCTTGAACTTCACGAATCCTAGGAAACGGACAAGTTTCGTAGGGGGTTATCCGTGGAACGAGCGCTGCTAGATTCTGCGATAACAGAGTCAAACTCAATGACCCATGTTCATGAGTAGTGGTTCACAAGAACCCATCTCTCATGATAATGAATGGTCCACTTAACATACTATTGACAGTTGAAATTGAAAAGACATACAAGATCGAGCTCTTTGATCATGGCCATATCACTTGGTTAAAGGAAATACATCCATATCATAAAATGAATATCAAGATCCCTATCCAATGCATGTTTAAAATTTACACAACCAACTTAAAGTCAAAATGATGACATTAATCCCATCAATTTTACCCAAGCACAAAAATTATCTCAATCAATCATCAATCCCATCCAAGCTAGCCAAACTTCCATCCCTTTTACCCAACGACCTTTATCCAATTTAGTTTTCTAGCAAACAAATAATTTAAAAATCTTAGCATTTCCCAACCATTTAATGATGGATTTGTGCCTTTCTTCCATGAAAAAAAATATCCCATCTAAATTAAATGTGTCAAATCATGAAATATCAAGGAAAATTATCAGGCCTTCATGAACTCGATGTTGCACAGATGGTTGTTGTTCCACCAAAAGATCGACTTGTTAATGCTTGATACAACTAGTAGAGTTAATGAATCCATGGGAGGTGGTTAATCCATGTCATGAACTAGAGCACTGTGTTGCACAACACAAGGAGACCAAGGGCACACACCTTGCAACAATCCCCCCCACGGGAAAGCGAGGGGTTCGAACTTGTGACCCAGACTCTGATACCAATTTTTGCACAAATAACTGTCGTTGCACTAAAAGATCAACATGTTAATGCTCAATACAACTACCAGAGTTAATGAATCCATGGGAGGCGGTGAAGCCATGTCATGAACCTGAGCGTTGTGCTATACAACACAAGGAGACCAAAGGCGCACACCTTACAACACTTGAGGAATCCTCAAACCCATCCATGTTTATGCAAACTAGGGATTCTTAGGTATTGTATATAAATATCTTAGTAAGAAAAATAAGGATGGTACTCACATGAGCAGTAGGGTAACTTCTCCTAGCATCAAGTTGACTCCCTCATATCATTCCACTAAGGAACTTGCTACCACCAATCCTTTCATCAACTCATCATCCCCATCACCAACCCTTTTAGTGACCCTCTCACTAACATAACCATCCACCCCCTTCATCCATCACTTTCAATTCATGAAATGACACATCATTTGACATATTATATAATTATCTCTCTTAAGGATTATAAAAATGGATTTGAAATAAAATTGGATTATCTAGTATATTCCACGAAATACCCCAAATTCCTAAAATTATTGCACACAAATGGTCTAAATACAAATAATTTCAAAGACCAAGGACCCAAAATTCCACATGGATCAAATATCCATCCACCTACAAACTCCAATAGCCAAAAAAATAACCTTTAGGGTTCATGTGGGTTCCAAAATAAAATCTTCAAAATATAAGGAGACCAAATTAAAAATCCATGAGATTAAATTCAACAATCGGTGGTACACAATCCTAAGATTCCAAACATTGGTGATCCAATTAGGCCCCAAAATTTGGCAATCTTAAATTCAAGCAATCCAAATATCAACATAACAATCTCACAAGTCAAAAAATAAAATTCGTGAGGGCTCATAAAGTTGGCAATATGGATATTCAATCCAAAACCCAAAATCCCAACATCCAAAAATTGCCAAAATCCAAAATCCCCTAATCTTACAAGTCCCAAAATGCAAAAATCTAAAAGCCATCATCACATCCATCCAAATAGACAATTACAAAAAAATAGAATAGTGTGTGAGCTCATTAGTCCTAATTCCCATTGGTCACATGAAATTTATGTCTACCTCCAACATTCAATCCTTCCATCCACCCCTTTTACCTATTCCAATATCTCACCCCCACCTACCTCTATCATTACATCCATTTCATCTAAAATTTTTGCATGAATATATATCATTCATCCAACCTACCACCAATTCCATTTTCCTTGGCAACATCTTGGGAGATGTTAAGCTAAACAATCATGGAAGCTCAAAATGACATCCATCAAGTGTAACAATAGAAACATACAAAATGGGATAACATCATCGAAACAGGTGTTTGAATAAAAATATTGAAAAATCTAAAATACCAAAATAAATAAATGCAAGAAATAAAAAAAAGAAGATAAAAAAGACATCTAATGGTGAAAACCATTTTTATGACACCTTGGTAAAGTACCATGATATAACTTGTTTACAAGCATCCTATGTAAATCTATTGCCTCTATATATTGTACACTTGGGGGCAAACTTCTTGCATCAATTCATTTCTTCTATTATTTGCAATTAGTAGCCAACCACCCATACCATATCATCACATCATCCAATCCATTACATCCACATCCTCATGCCACCATAACTATCCTCATTCTCATTTTTTATTTTGAGAATGAAGTGGATAAAATCTTGGAACATGTTTTGGAAATCCCTTAATATGTCCAAGTATATATATATGTGTGTGTGTGTGTGTGTGTGTGTAAGGAAGCTAAGGTAGTAGAACAACTTCCTACACTAATCTTGAGAGAAGGATAATGCAAAACTTTTACAGATCTTTAACAGTTACAAAAAATTAAACATAAATAAACATAAATATCATGCATACCACAACACAATGATTTACATGGGGAAAACCCTTTCAGGAGAAAAACCCCACACTCCAAAAGTTGCACAATATATTATTCAAAAATCACAAAGATTACAATATACTTGCAAAGCGAGCTTCTCACAGGAGTATAATCAACCAGAGATCCAGAGGCAACAAGACTGCTATTAGACTCTCAGAATACATCACAATACACAACCATAATACAATTCCCTCATAAAATAGGGTTGTCTTCTAGGGAAAGTCAAGCTAATAAAATATTGGTCATCAGATCTAAGACCTAATGATGAACGGTCCAGATTTACAATAATAAAATATAAATAAAATTTTTCTTTCAAGGGCGCTGCCCTTGAGCCCTTGCCAGGGCATGTTGCCCCTAAACCTTAGCCGGGGGGATAATCCCCCTAGACCCCTTGCAGGGAGGAGACCCTCCCGCACCCCCGTCGTCGTCAAATGAACAATACCTTATGTATCAATAGTAACTTATGTAATTGCAAGGTTGAGACACATTTTCCCAACAATATATATTTGTATACATACACACATATATGTATGCATGTATGTACACATATATATACATACATATATACATATATATGTATACATACATATGTATATATATACATACACATATATACATACATAGATATATACATGTACATATACATACATGTATGTATATACATATATAAACATATACAAATACATATATGTACATATATATAGATACATACATATATATTTGTGTGTGTATAAGTATACACACACACACATACACATATACATATATACATACATATATGCATACATTTATGCATACATATACATACATATACATATATACATATATATACATATACATAAACATATATATAGACATATATACATACATATATATACATACATATATATACATACATATACATATATATACATAGATACATATGTATATGTATATACATAAATACACATATATATTTATATATGTATTTATATATGTACATACACATGTATCTATATGTATGTATATATATGTACATATATGTATCTATATATGTATGTTTATGTGTATATATATATATATATATCTGTATATGTATGTATGTATATATCTATATATGTATATATTTATGGATGTATGTACATATATGTATATATGTATGTACATACATACATATAAGAAACACAACTAAATGGGGTATATCATCCCTCATTGTTCACTGTATGAAATCCCACATCTTACATCTTCCCTCTTTGTTTTCATATGGAATTCCATCTCTCATTGCACTCCATAGTTCCATACTTTCATCCCTCAAAGCACCTTCACCCTTGGTACTAGAATGAGTTCTTTCCTTAAATGATTAGAATTTTGGGTAATCCTAAGCCTATTGCACAACAAATCCTAGTGCGTTCACAATGCTATAAATCAAATATGCTAAAACTTCAAGATTGTGATCTCCTACCTATTATCCAAATCCAATCCATGTGTTCACTCCATAAAACCACAACTCCTTACTACCCAACAAAATACATTGGTAGAAACATTCAAATATTACCAAATCTAGAAAAATAGGCCAACACATATCCAAAAAGCATTAATACCTAATTCATCCTTAATCTTGTTGAGATTCACATGTTTAAATCAATTAATCATTCTCATTGGGATACATTGTTCCCAATCCTTACATTGTTCTTAGGATATATCGTTCCCACATTGAAAACACTATCATCGTTAACTTAATCATTGGATTTTAGCTTGATCAAGGGTAAAATCTTATTTTCCTTTTCCTTTTATGATTTGTGCATGCTTGCTTCTTTGCTTGTGCATATTTCTTTTGTTTCTCACATTTGTGTATTGATCCTTGTGATACATATTAACTGGTCCATCATTGTGGTCTTTTATATCATGGTGCATAAGGTCATCCACACTTGACACATCACCACCTTGGTCCTTATACCTTGTTGCATAATAGTTGGTATGGATTTTCCATAGTCCATGAAGTTAATTAGAACAAGCTTTTGGATTAAACTGTTTATGCCTTTCAATCAACATTTCAAATCAAACTCAATGATCCATCATCAAGAAGAGGAAAGTGATTCAAAACATTGATTGAATTTAAGAATACACAATTTAATCCAAAAGATTGTTTTATTTGGTGCATATAATGTCAAGTGATACAACACATCAATTTCTCACAATAAATTTAGCACATACTTGCATCATACATAAAATCTACCATCCTAATCATTGTTCTATCATCCTGCCTATCCTCATCCTCATCCTATTCTTTACTAACATCATTTCTTCCTTTCATCTCAATCTCCACACATCTAACCATCCCCACTTCTTCCTATCTCTTCAAGAACCATCCATCTTTCATCCCTTTGGACTTGTTTCTCCTAACCACCCAGGTCTTGTCAACTTGTGTACTCTTTGATGGGGGCATCTCGAACCTATTTCCTAACTTTGTTTCCTCTAAGTGACTAGGGAATTCTACTTCCAATTTTATCATACCAAATGTCTATACTTATTTTCTTTGAAACAACAATGCTTCTACTAGTCGCAATTTACTATCTCAGAGAGAGGAAAATTGTAGACACATACAATTATTCTAACATTATCCTATACTAATGTTTCATCACCAACTAATTAATTAAACTTTATTTATTATTCTCACCCAATATTTCCTTCTAGAATTAAATATTATTTAATTACTTTAATGTTTACTTGACATAGATAATTAAATTATCTATATTCCCTCCACCATTTCTAGAAATATATGACCAAGTCCCTTTCCCTTGAATTTCTAGTTGTAAAAATATTACTATTTTTAGTAATGCAATTAGAATCTAAAATCTTCATTTTCTCATTAATCTTTGAAAAGTGTAACCATTGAATCCCCTTTTTTGATCTTCTAAAAAAATCCTCACCATCCATTGTCTCTATCAAAAATCTAAAAATTGCACATCATCCTATACAAATAAAACAATAGTCTCTCACAAGTATATGTTGTGGAGATTTTGAACAATCATATCCCAAGCCCATGGAGAAAATCTAATTCATTATGAAATTTGAATCTGATAACTTAATTTTTTTTATTATAAAAGCAAGGAAACGGCCCTGAGTTAAAACATTAAAAGTAGATTAAAGAAACAACAAGTGGGCACACAAGATCAAAAAAACAACAAAAGACACATAGGTCCAACAAAATACCAAAATAAAATGAGACCGAGAACAAACAAAACACAAAAACCAACTAATAGATCAGGTTCCAATTATCCAAGAGGGCATCAAGGGAGATTTCCCATTCCTCCATATCTTTCTACTTATCAACATTCTTAACATGCATCTTCTCCTCCTCATCTTCTTTAGTTATTTTCTTCTTTTGTTTTCGAATGGTCAAAGACAGTACCCATTACATACTTGTGAATAAAGCCCCAAGTGAGCTTAAACATCTTTAGTCTTAAGGCATTTTCCAAATGTGCAATTTTTTCATTGCAACTGTTGGAGACCGGATTCTCCAGCTTAAGCACCCTAATCTATAACTTCTTTGTAGTCTTTTTGTCTTTTTCATTAGTGTTATGGGCATGAATGTATGGAGGGTATTTACTTCCTCCTTGTCATTCGTGTTTTCTAGAGGGCCAGGAGAGGGAGGGTTAGAAAAGTTCTACACCTCTAGGGACACCTCAATAGTATGGTCATAGCCCATGACAACCTCAATATCATCATCATCATCATCATCAACCTGTTCCTCATTAATTTCATTGCCCTGCATCTCATCAGAGTCTTGGGTCGAGTCATCCTCCTCTAAGCCCTCCTCAGTCTGAGGGATAAACTCTTCTTCTTTCGACTCATCCTCATCATGTAGCTCCTGAATCTATTTTTCTTTGGTTGTGTTAGGGTTCACAATAGTAAGTGCTTTAGCAAGTCCAACAGACATGCACCCACTGGAACCTTTTGAGTCAGAAGGAGTATACTCCACAACCACATTCTGCATCCCCTCTGCATCGAAAATTTTAGTAGCCTCACCCACACTAGGATTGGGCTTTTGGACCTTTTCACAACTTTACCCAGGTACTTCTCATGCACGTTGGGGGGAACCACCTTTCTTTTCTTGGCTGACGAGGTCTCTAGCAACTCGAGTTGGAGAGTAGGAATCATAGCAGGGCCCTTACTCTTAGGACTTGGACCCACCTTACCAACAGAGGAAGGCCAAGGGTTAGTAGGAGTAGAGGGGGAGATAGAATATTTGTCCTCAATAAGATTGATTTGGACACTACTCTTGACCTTGGGGTTCAAAGAGGGTGTCATAACTTAGAGGTAGTATTTATAAAGGGCCATGATGAGGCCTTGGTGAAATATTCCGAGCCAAATTTTTTCATTTTTTTAATTAACAGATTACAACATTACAAGCAAGTACCCGTTAAGGTTAGATGATAAACCCAAACGTATGGAAACAACTCTAACCAGTATGGCGCCGATGATGGCGAACATTGGTCAGAGGGTCTTCTACTCTAATTGCTTGAAAGGGAACTCAACGTCAAGTATGTGCTACCCAATCCAATGCGGAGTGAGGGGCGACCATATGACGGAGTGATTACAGAAAGAAAAACTTGAAATGAAATGCTGAAAGTTGAAACTACTCAACACCCAGAATGTGCTTGCTCACCCAGAGTGGGAAGTAGCTACCATAGGGCGGAGTTATAACTATTACAATAACTTAATTGAAATTGAGAATTACAATCAGATTTGAACAAGGAAGAAAGACTGCCAGTACTACTGTCAGTTTTACAAAATGAGAAGTATTCGCCTACCAATATCTTATGAAATCAAAGGACCAGCATTACATCATAGAAAACCACTTTTATCTTGGATATGAATACCAAAACCAAAATGCTTTCAAGGATCAAGACACTGTTTTATGATTTCTGTTACAAATCTGCTAATTAAACGAATAAACAACAGTCTCTAGAACTACTCAAATGCTCATATCTTTCATGTATGACCTCCTATTGACTTGAAACAAAATGCAATATGCCTTAACACAGGAGACGCCTAAGATGAGACCAAGAAAACAGATCTAAAACCTTTAATTTATTTTGCATAGATTCCAATGCAAAGCTGAATGGTACGACTCAAGGAAAAGGGCGATCTGCTCTATAAAATTAATGAAAGCTCTAAAAAATCTGCAAATGGGAGAAGAGGGGCGCCTAAAGCTTACAATGAAGATGGATGAATACCCATATGCAATATTTTTGTCTTTTTGAATTTATGAATGAAAACTCAAATCTGCTGTATAGAATAATGCACAAGCTGAAACCTATAATTTGCCAAATCTAATCTAAGTATGCAATAAACTGAAATACAATGCACGAACTTAAATGCAACTCACAATACAATGAATCATCACTAGATGTTGTCTTGCAAACACGAAGCGATGCCCGAGGTAGGAGGCCTTCATTCCTCGAAGCGAATCCAGAGCCAATCTGACAGCATAACAGTATAGTATACCAAAGATGTGAAATTATGCTCCAAGACTCCTTTTTATTATTCTCCAATTGACTTCTCAAAACCCTAAAATCCACCTTTAGGTCAAAACCCAATCTCCTCAAGGATGGGCGTACTTTTCCTTCAAGGCATAAGATTTGATATTTTAAATAATTATCATACTTTGGTAAATGCGCCCTTCATAACCTTGCTTTGACTTTGGGAATAATTAAAATAATCTTTTAATGAGGGCGCCACCCTCAAAGACCCCTTTTTTAAAAACAACATTAAGTCATTAAATCTAGGCCAAGGGTCAACGTTAAAATATAATAATTAAAACGTGACTTTTTAATTAAATGACTTAACTTATCCTTCCGAATGTGCCCTGAAGCCAATACTGAGCAAAACATCTGACCAAACTGAAGCAGGAAGTCAACCGAAATGAACTCAACTGAAAGTCGTAAAAATAATTTACTAAAAATAGTAAATTCTAAAGTGCTCAATGCCGAGATGAACATACCACCGCGAAGCTCTCAAAACCAGAAAGAATCCGCCATTGAATCCACCATCTCTGAAAGCAATGACCTCCTCAAAAATAGGAAACCCTAATTTTACCTTCCGACTAGCCTTCGGGTTTCGAAAAAGGCCAACGGTCACATGATCGATCAGGTTTGAGAAGGGACATTCTGGCCCCCAAGATTGCTTGTCCTCAAATCGCAAACTAGGATGCTGCAATATCTCATCACTTTCCCAAGTTGCATCCTCCATAGGCAGGTTCTTCCACTTTACCGTATTCTCCGATGGTTCTTTTCTCAAAGAACGTTTCCGACATCAAGTATCTCCTCTGAATTAGAACCAACTGTCCCTCTTCATCTAACGGTGGCAACTGCGATGAAGCAACCACATTATGTCCGAGTGCCTTCTTGAGGCGAGACACGTGGAAAACATTATGCACTCTGCTATCAGAAGGTAGCTCTAATTCATAAGCTACTGCCCCAACTTTTCTGATGACCCTGAATGGCCCATAGAAGCGAGGTTTGAGCTTCTCAGCTCCACTCTTCTTGAGAGTAGACTGTCTATAAGGTTGTAAACGAAGATAGACCATATCCCCAACCTCAAACGAACGCTCAACATGCCTCTGATCAGCATACAACTTCTGCTGATTTTGTGCAATCTGCAAATTTTCCTTCAAGGACCTCATTATGTCTTGACTATGCTGCAACAAATCCTTGGCTAAAGGTGCTTTGCTGTCTCCAAACACCAAATCTGCAAAACTGGGTGCTTCATACCCATAAAGTGCCAAGAAAGGAGACATCTTAATTGACATATGAAAAGTAGAGTTGTAGCAGTACTCGCCTATATGCAGCCACTTGACCCAAGCTTTCTGCTGTTCTGACACATAATTTCTCAAGTAGCCTTCCAACCACTTGTTCACCACTTCTGTTTGCCCATCTGTTTGGGGATGGTAACTAGTGCTTGGGGTGAGCACAGTACCACTCATTCTGAAGACTTCTTGCCGAAACGTACTTAGTAACTTACTGTCCCTATCACTCACAATGTTCTTTGGCAACCCATGTAGCCTAAACACTTCTCGAAAAAATAGATCTGCAACTTGGGCTGCAGAAAAAGTGCTGGTAATGGCGAAGAAATGAGCAAATTTGGTCAGCCTATCCACCACTACATAAATACAATCCTTCCCTTGGGCCTTGGGCAACCCAGTGATGAAGTCCATCGAGATACTTTCCCATTTTTGATTGGGAATAGGAAGTGGTTGCAGCAAACCGGCTGGTAATGTATGCTCATTTTTATTCGCTTGACAAACAGGACACTCCTGAATGTAGCGTTGGACTCTCCCTTCAATCCTTTCCAAGAAAACCTTTCTCGGATCTGCCTATAGGTCTTGAAAAAACCTTGGTGACCAGCAACTGAATGTCATGAAAAGTCAAAAGAATCTTCTTCTTGAGCTTAGAATCAGCCACTAGAAAGATTCTTCCCTTATATGGATCAATCCCTCAACCACCTGGTACCTTTCATCATGGAAAGTACCTTCCAGAATGCTGGTTGCAAACTGATTTTTGGCATAATCAGCAAGCAACATGTCTCTCCAATCTGCAGTAAGCTCACACAATGAGTTAAGATGAGGCCTTCTGGAGAGAGCATCGGCCACGACATTATTTTTCCCTTTGACATATTCAATGTCAAAGTCGTAAGCTTGAAGCTTACTCACCCATTTCTGTTGCCTCTCATTTAGGTCTTTCTGGTGCATGAAATGCTTGAGGCTATTGTGGTCCGTCTTAACCACGAACTTGTTCCCCACCAAGTACTGCCTGAACTTGGATAATGCATGCATAATGGCAAGCATTTCTTTATCATAGACCGAGTATGTCCTTTCAACACCTCGTAATTTTCTGCTCTCAAACACGATAGGGTGTTTGTCTTGCATCAGGACAGCCCCCACTCCTTCACCCGATGCATCACATTGCAGCTCGAATGGCTTGGAGAAATCCGGAATAGCCAAAACTGGACACGAGCTCATGATCTTCTTGAATTTATCAAAAACAATTTGAGCCTTTTCTGACCAAGCAAAGGCTCCCTTTTTGGTGAGATCAGTAAGGGGAGCAGCATTCTGTGAATACCCCTTTACGAATCTCCGATAAAAACCACAAAGACCCAGAAAACCTTTCAACTGAGTCAAGCTCTCAGGAGGTGGCCAATCAACTACTGCTTTGATCTTTTCCGGATCCACCTTCACTCCCTCAGCACTGATTATGTGGCCAAGGTACAATAACTCCTCCATTCCAAATTCACATTTGGAAGCCTTTGCGAATAAGCTCTCAGATTCCATGATACTAAGCACTTCCTCCAAGTGCTTGAGGTGATCTTCCCAAGTCTTGCTGTAGATCAGAATATCATCAAAAAATATCAGCACAAACCTTCGTAACTGATTCTGAAAGACACGGTTCATGCAAGACTGAAAGGTAGCCGGAGCGTTAGTCAACCCAAATGGCATGACTAAGAATTCAAAATAGCCATAGTGACATCTGAAAGCTGTCTTTTCCACATCTGATCCCCTCATTCGTATCTGATGGTAACCCGACCTCAGATCAATTTTCGAAAAGAACTTAGCCCCATGCAGCTCATCAATGAGCTCATCTATTCTGGGAATGGGGTATCTGTTCTTGATAGTGCTTTGGTTCAAAGCACGATAGTCCACGCACATGCGCATGGTACCATCCTTCTTCTTCACAAGAACCACTGCAGATGCAAAGAGGCTCTTGCTTGGGCGTATGAAACCCATCTCCAAAAGTTCTCGAATATTCTTCTCGATTTCATCCTTTTGCCTCTTCGGATACCGATATGGAGTTGTGATCACCGGTTTAGCCCCTTCCTTGAGCTCTATGATGTGTTCTGAACCCCGTTCAGGTGGTGGTCCAGGAGGCAAATCTGCAAAGACTTTGCTCTTCTTCGTGAGTAGAGACTGAATATCAGGAGGATGATCTTGTTTAGTCTCAACCAGACCAGCAGGGAGGATCATACACTCTGCAACCCACTCAGCTTGATCGTGACGGATCAGCCTTGCCATTCTTTTGAATGACACAACCCGAGGCCCCCATTAGACATTCCTCTAAGCACTATCTTCTTCCCATCAGATTGAAACTTCAGCTCCATAGTCTGCAGATTCAAGGAGATCTCCCCAAGAGAACGCAGCCATTGAATGCCTAGGACGGCATCAGTATCTCCAATGTGGACTACATAGAAGTCATCCTTGACTTCGTAGTTTCCCAATTGCATGGTCATGTTCGAGATTTTCTTTGTGCACGTAATATGGAAACCATCGGCAACCATGACCTTGAAACCTTCAAACTCCTCAGTTTGCAGCCCCTTCTTTGCTACCACAACTTCATCAATGAAGTTATGTGTTGCTCCAGTGTCGATCAAGGCAACGATTCGCTGCCCTTTGACCATCCCTCGAACCTTGAATGATTCGTTTCTTTGGAAGCTCGAAAGCTGAGCCAAGACTCCTCCACTTTCCTTCTCATCTCCGGACTCTTCTGGAGCTCTTTCTACTTCACTCTCCTCAAAATCAGATTGCTGGTCGGAAAAATCAGAACTACTTTCACCAGCAGAATAGTACTCAATCTGATTGAACTTAACCCCTTTAGGGCAAACATGATCTTGCGACCACTTTTCCCTACACCGGAAACACAACCCTTTCTTCTGAGTTCATTCAGGTTTCAGGATCCAATCTGTGACATGGGGATTATGATGTTTGAACTCCTTATGCTGAGGTCGCAAAGGAGGTCTATGCTGAGGTCTTTTCCCTTTATCCCTTTTCTGAAAGGGGGAGTTAGATTGGAACTTCGCCTTAGGAGCAGCCCACTCCATGTTTCTTGCCTTCTTCATGGCCTCCTGCAGGGTTGGTGGATCAAAGGCTTTAATCCAACCCTTGAGTGGTTCTGTCAACCCTTCACTGAAAAGGATCACCAGTCTTCTCTCCGTGATTCCAGTCACCATGACTGAGAGTCTCTGAAACTCAGCAATGTAGGCATCAACTGTGCCATACTGTCTCAATTGTGCAAGCTCTCTGAAATGAATTTCAGGATCCTTCTTTTCAAACCTCTCGATGAGCCTGGTAGTGAACTCATCATAAGTTGTGATAGACCGATGACCCAGAGTAACTAGGCCATGGTACCACCACTCGTGCGCCACCCCATCAAGGTGTAGCGTAGCGAACTTAATCGCTTCTTCTTCTGCCATTGGTCTGAGAGCTAGATAGTTATCCAGCTTCTGAATCCAAGCTCGGGCTGAACTTGTATCACTCCCGTCAAAGTGTGGAAGTGTAACCTTGTTGACAGCTTGGTACAACTCTCCTTGATTTGATGGTCTTCTTTGATCAAAATGTCTCCCTTGCCCTTTGTTTTTTCTCTTATGGTCCATGAAATCATTGAAGGACATGTCCATCCTGATGTCGGCAGGTAGAGAGTCATACTCTGTACGGCCAAGCCTCAACTGCTCCACGAATGAAGCATTCTCTTCAGGATCTGGCTGAGTGACTACAGGAGCCACAAAGGTGGGTTTGAATGGCCTGGTGGAAATGTAAGTGTTGTTTGACACCGTCCGAGCTGCATGCTCATCATGCTGGTTTGAAGCACTATGCTCCCCTCTATGCCCTGAGTTATTCTGTGGAGTGGGGTTCTGACCCACTTTCCCCATCATGAGAGATACCATGTCCATCAAGGCATCCATCTTTCTTTCAAATCTCTTTCCGGGACTCAAGGATCTTTCTCTTCCTTTCCCACTGTCATCTCTGTTGTTGGTAATCCTCTCGTTACCCCCAACTGATCTCTCACCTTCTGCCATGTCTGTTTCCTGAGAAGACTCCCAATGAGCCCTCAATATTTTTGAAGCTGTCTGCCCCTCTGGAGGCTGATAAAGTTGGAACTGTTTTCCAACCTTCTTGTCTTCCCTGGCAATGTACCTCTTTTCTCTGTCACTCATAGAAAGAATGAACACAGGATGGCAAGATCTTAGCTCTGATACCACTGAAATATTCCGAGCCAATTTTTTTTGTTTTTTTAATTAACAGATTACAACATTACAAGCAAGTACCCGTTAAGGTTAGATGATAAACCCAAACGTACGGAAACAACTCTAACCAGTATGGCGCCGATGATGGCGAGCATTGGTCAGAGGGTCTTCTACTCTAATTGCTTGAAAGGGAACTCAATGTCAAGTATGTGCTACCCAATCCAATGCGGAGTGAGGGGCGACAATATGACAGAGTGATTACAGAAAGCAAAGCTTGAAATGAAATGCTGAAAGTTGAAACTACTCAACACCCAGAATGTGCTCGCTCACCCAAAGTGGGAAGTAGCTACCATAGGGCGGAGTTATAACTATTACAATAACTTAATTGAAATTGAGAATTACAATCAGATTTGAACAAGGAAGAAAGACTGCTAGTACTACTGTCAGTTTTACAAAATAAGAAGTATTCGCCTGCCAATATCTTATGAAATCAAAGGACCAGCATTACATCATAGAAAACCACTTTTATCTTGGATATGAATACCAAAACCAAAATGCTTTCAAGGATCAAGACACTATTTTCTAATTTCTGTTACAAATCTGCTAATTAAACGAATAAACAGCAGTCTCTAGAACTACTCAAATGCTCATATCTTTCATGTATGACCTCCTATTGACTTGAAACAAAATGCAATATGCCTTAACACAGGAGACGCCTAAGATGAGACCAAGAAAATAGATCTAAAACCTTTAATTTATTTTGCACAGATTCCAATGCAAAGCTGAATGGTACAGCTCAAGGAAAAGGGCGATCTGCTCTATAAAATTAATGAAAGCTCTAAAAAATCTGCAAATGGGAGAAGAGGGGCGCCTAAAGCTTACAATGAAGATGGATGAATACCCATATGCAATATTTTTGTCTTTTTGAATTTATGAATGAAAACTCAAATCTGCTGTATAGAATAATGCACAAGCTGAAACCTATAATTTGCCAAATCTAATCTAAGTATGCAATAAGCTGAAATACAATGCACAAACTTAAATGCAACTCACAATACAATGAATCATCACTAGATGTTGTCTTGCAAACACGAAGCGATGCCCGAGGTAGGAGGCCTTCATTCCTCGAAGCGAATCCAGAGCCAATCCGGCAGCATAACAGTATAGTAAACCAAAGATGTGAAATGATGCTCCAAGACTCCTTTTTATAATTCTCCAGTTGACTTCTCAAAACCCTAAAATCCACCTTTAGGTCAAAACCCAATCTCCTCAAGGATGGGCGTACTTTTCCTTCAAGGCATAAGATTTGATATTTTAAATAATTATCATACTTTGGTAAATGCGCCCTTCATAACCTTGCTTTGACTTTGGGAATAATTAAAATAATCTTTTAATGAGGGCGCCACCCTCAAAGACCCCTTTTTTAAAAACAACATTAAGTCATTAAATCTAGGCCAAGGGTCAACGTTAAAATATAATAATTAAAACGTGACTTTTTAATTAAATGACTTAACTTATCCTTCCGAATGTGCCGCCAATGAAAGGCAAAACATCGACCAAATCAAGGGAAGTCAACCAAATTAACTCAAAAAGCTAAAATAGAATTTACTAAAATAGTAAATTCCGAAAGTGCTCAATGCCGAGATGAACATACCACTGCTCTCTCTGAAAACCGTAAAGAATCAGCCATTGAATCCACCATCTCTGAGCAATGACCTCCTCAAAAATAGGAAACCCTAATTTTACCTTCCGACTAGCCTTTGGGTTTCCAGAAAAAGGCCAACGGTCACATGATCGATCAGGTTTGAGAAGGGGAAATTACACTTGGTGTAGAGGGGGTAGGCGCCTTTGATGATGTAGGCCTCAAAGGAAGTAAACAAAAAGAAAGGAAGGTTCATTCTCTTATGATGACATAGATGATTAAGAATCGAAAAATGATAATCATGCACAATTTTAAATCAGCCTTCAAAAGTTCAATATTTCATGCAGTGAAGGCTCACAAGAGCCCATGGAGCTGACAATTTCTCACGACTGTAACCATTCTGGAAGTGGGCAACTTTCTCTTTACCTCTGAAAAAGTACCAATAAACATTTTGTAGTTGCTATTACTCTTTTTCTCAACCTTGATACCATCGCAGGCTAAACCCATTGCTTTAGCAATCAAATGGTCAGACACCTTAAATTACACACCACCTATGGCAACAACCCCTTGAGATTAGGAGTTAACAAATTTGAAGTAAGTTTTTCATTAAAGCCTCACACAACTTGGAAAGAAGGGTGTAAATCCACCTCTTTTAAAGAGCTCCCAGAGCTCGATATTTTGCTTAAGTGCATCACAAGAAATGAGTTTCGTGTGAAGTTTCAGACCACCCATAGTAGCATGCACAAATATCCACCCGAAGCATAGAAGAGTTGAAGAAGCCAAAGGACTAGGGAAACAAAAATGACAAGACCTTTAAAACCTTTGTTCAAGTTACTAATACTCTTGTTGGTATTTGGATAGAAAGAGAAATAGTAAAAAATCTTGTTTATTCTAACAAAATCTCCAATAGAAAATATACTTAGGCTATCATAATTCTTTTGTTTGTAAGTATTCAAATTTCATTTATTGCTTAATTATAAATTCACAATTAATTTTATAACAAAAACATCATATTTACATTTCATTTTCTAATTTAAATTCTAATCTTCTTATTACAAATAACAATTATCATAAATTATTATTTATCGTTTCTATTAAACCATAATTTTTTAACATTATAAAAATATGAACAAATAATAATTAACTTACCTGATTTGAAACACTATATCAAAAAGGCTCACACAATTCAATATAATAATTTTAATTGATTGTACTACACATTTAATAAAGAATGGTTAAGCAAACATAATCATCATAGTTCCTTTTACCTCCACTAGGAACTGATAAAAAAATACTTCAACAACAAGTCACTGTATATTAAAATTCTCATTCGAATCGGTTGACTTAATCCTTTTCTGCTACCCGTCCCAGCAAATTCCAACGCACTTCACCCTTATTATAACAAGCACGACGTGTATACCTGAGTGGCCTGTAAACTATTAATGATTGACAGATTTTCACAATCTATGGAGAGTATCAGTTGAATATTTTTGGGATTAGATTGTCAATATTTTCGCATCAACGTTTCAGATTGCGTCAATATTTTTCTTTATGCTCTCTACTTCATTCTGATGATATTTTATTCCAATGATGGATCATTCTTATCCGATGATAGATCACTCCGATCTGATGATGGATGATCCGTGTGATCTGAAACATTGACGCAAAAATATTAACACAATCTAATCCAAAAACATTCAGCAATAATCCTCTTAAACTGCATGCAACGGAAATGGAAAAAAATTTCACTGGGGAAACTGTTCCGTCAGGGAGTAGGTAAGCAATGAAAGCAACAGACAAAACCAGAATTTCAATGAGTTCTGTCACTCTCGAAACGTGTCTGTCAATGTTTTCCGCGAAATGACTGCTGGCTACTTCTGACAGAAAGATTTTTGTGGGCATAGTTGTTTATGAGTTTGATAGCGATCGTGCAAGTTGCCTAATATTATTAGGTTTGGAATAAAGATCACACCTTTTGCTTTTTGATTTTTTAAGTCTTATTCTTTGTGAGGACTGAAGTGACCTCCCCATAAGATGCTATGGCGAGGAGGGACCAGGGATTATTTCTTTCAAATCTTGCATTCTACTACACTCTATATGCTGGATGTGGTTGACACTACAGCTAATTTTGTCATGTTGGGATATGATTGAATTTTGAGAACTCAAGTCTCTTACACTTGCATTTATAAATCTTTATTTTTTTATTCGAGTCAAATAATATAAATGTTGTGGGGTAGAAGCTCTTATATAGCGAGTTATATATGGCCACCTCTTCTCAACAGATTGTATTTTTTAATATATTTTCAGACATTTTTTATTTTTATCTTAAAGATATTCCATGGGTTCTTTAAGTATTGATATCCTTCGTAGAATTGTAGCTCATTTTCCTTGCTCGCGACCTAAACTTAAATTATGTCGTGGCTAAGATGTGTTGCAATGTTGCAACCATTTGATCTACTTCATGTGTTCATGCGCCAATGATAATTGTATCCATTTTGGAGAAATTATAAATGCATGGACCGTAGGTATCTTCCAAACTTGGGTGAGTTTGCATGCGATGTCATGATATTTTGAAGTTGTAGAAATTTTTTATTAGGTGCCTAATTCAAGGTTTTTATGATTCATGTTGAGTTGCAATGAGTGTAGATGAGTTGATGGTATTTTTTGGCTTGTCTATGCACATTCTTCATGTATGAAATTCACATTTGACCTTGGATTTTAGCTTGTATGTTCTTATTGGCCATGTTTGAATATCTTTGATCATATATTAGCCATGTGTCGAGAGCTCTTTATATGTGTATTCCTTGGCTTGGCCTTAAACTTTATGTCCACACTTTTCCTTTTGATTGCTTTGATATGTTCATCACAAGTTCTCTACACATAATGAAAGTTTATTCTTTATTTCATGGTTGAAGAATATTGCTTAAAGTCTCATTCTTATTTTAATGGCAAACACTTTAACCTAACTTTTCCTTAGTATTTTTGAATTTATGCACAAACTGCACATGTATAACACGGTCATTGAGGTGAAACAACTAAACAATATGGTGAGCAATATATCTTATGCATTCATTCCTTATCTATTGATCTATGTATGATTTTCCCATGCAATTGGATCAAGTTGCAATTAAATGAGCTTTGCTTTATACACATGCTTTTTTATTCTATTTTTTTGCTAACTTATAATAATAATGAGTCCCTAAGTTTGTAAGTGATTGCTTTGTAATACAAAAGTAACCATTTACTAGTTCTTGAGGTATGAGAAACTCAACCAATATGTATTCCATAACATTACACAAAGCTAATGAAGTCATTTAAATTGATTCCATACTATTCATGACATCTGGCTTGCTTTGGTTGAACTTGTGTGCATTTATTTTGTTTTTTGTTGATCTATTATCATTAGTCCTAAGTAATTAAGTGATTTTCTCTTAGTACAAATTTGGTACTATTTACCACTCCTTAGCTCCACAAATGTTGGCATAGTTGGTTCCCTTTAACCTTATTGATTCAAACCAATGACCTTATCTCCATGAGTTTGCAATGTGCCATCATTTTATTTGTTGTCCAGCCAAATGAGTGAGTGAACTCCCCTTTTATTTAATCATCGAATGATGTCCCATTACCATTGATCTAAAGGTAAGGAAATCGTGATCATTGAATGTGCCCAAATTTTGATGAAGTGATGCAGGAGCATCCAGGGTGTAAGGAAATCTTGCATCACCAAAAATATTGCTAGTTTATTTTGTTTCTTTCAATAAGGTCTAATGTGTGTGGAAAATAAATATTTTAACTTGCAACATTGTAATTTTCGCTTGTGGTGATTTGCAAATGCAATTTTTGGAGGAATTGTGCTTCAGTAAAAGTTTCAAAGGCATTTAAATTGGAATATTCCATTTGGGGCGTCCAATTCTAGGTGGGGAACACTTTGTATGCATGTTCATTTGCATACTTTACATGCATTTTCATGTTGGTGTATGTCCATATTTGGATCTGTTGGTGCTATCGGGAATCAATGCAGGTGTCATTGTTGACCAAAGATGATCGACCAAAAGATAGGCGCCCATGTGAGGGCCATGTAAACAATTAAACTGCATTATATTTTATATTTTTATTCTCCTCAAAAGGGGTGTAGGTTTTCCAAGGTGGTATTGGTATGTTGTTTGGGGATACCACCGTGGTATTCTCATCCTCAATTCTCTATATATTGTAGCCTTGTGTTAGTAAGAAGTTGGCTTGGAGGAGTTGAAGTTTTGCATAACAGGATGTTGTCAGATTTTCTAGAGACTCCAAATATTTACACTTTATGTAATTAGCAAGCCAATTGTAATGTTGTAATCTCATTTGTTTTTAAAGATAATATAACATCTTGTTTCCATCTTGTGTTTGCTTGTGCAATTTGTTGTTGTAGTTGTGAGTTTCAGATTTGTAAGAGGATCATTTTCCAAATTTGTGGAGAAGGAGACTGAGGCATAGTTCTTTTAGAGGAGTCCAAAACTCCATGTTTTGCAGGTTTGAAGATGTTGTTGCAGCAGCAATTTTTTTTTAGAATCAGAGGTCTATTGTAGTCGAGTTTTCCCATTGAAGGTTGTAGGTTGTAGGAGCAAAAATTGGTGAAAGAAGATTGGTTGAAGGAGACCATTCTTGTGATTAATTTTTTCTGTCATAAATCATTTCTACATTAGTTTTGAAATGTATTTGATCAGTCCTCATGGCTGAAAAACAATAATATTTCAGATTTACCTTGTTATGTAATTTCATGAGATTTTGTATGAGAAACTAAGACACTTCTTGTAGATTTTTGGTGTCATTTCAAGCAATTACTAAGTTGCCTGCATGTTGTAGTGAATTTGTGAATGAAGGTTGATTTTCCCTTGCATCATGAAGCTAAAAGCCTATATTATAAGCATTATAATTATTCTTAATGAACCACTTACTTTAATGATAAGCTAAGTTAGTCAAAGTTAATAAACATATTAAGGTATGCGACATAGTATGAATCTGTGTGTCAATTGCTAGCTCAAACGACATTATTAAAACCCATGCAACTTACCTTATGAGTTTGATCTTTCACCATGTATATCTTTCATTGTTTATCTCACATTCTTCAATAATTACATAGTTCAACCAAAGGAATTTCTAATCCTGTGGCTAAATGGCTAAAAAAAGGTTGAGTACTTTTACAAGTTCACCATTTTACTAGCATGATAGATCTCAAGCCCATTGATTCCTAGCTATTGGTCCTTGTGGGAGTTTAACAAATGAGAAAACTTGTGCCTACTACTTATCCCATTATGTGTTGATGTGTTCATTTTTACAATTGCCACAAAGTTGAGGTCCTAGTTAGTTTCAACAACCTACTTTCAAGTAAGAATCCTTTACAGTTGTGAATACAAAGCAGAATTTCACATCTATGAATATAATCACAATGATAAAAAATTTAACATTAAGATGCATATATTTAAAAATAATAGTAATTTTGGGCCCATAATTTGATGCTAACCAAGGAATTACATAGTATTTAAAATATTTTGAACTAGTGGAAGATTTATAGAAAAGATATTTGGGCCTTTTAGTTGAATCAAATAAGTTTTCAATTTTATATACATCAACGATTCCTTTATATTGAAACTAAATTTTAATATATGCATGGCCAATTTAAGTAAATGGTGGTGGGATCAAATGACTTGAAAAAGAGGGTGAGATTGAACAATTAAGGATCTAATGGTTCAAATAAAATATTAATCTATTAAATTTAGCTATTTCATCCCCTCGTGACACATGGCCCTCTAAGATAATAGTGCATTATTATGTAAGTGCCCAAAATTGTATGAATAAATTTATCCTACCATTATTGTGCCATTAGACATTTGATAGATAACTATTGGATGTAAAGGATCATATCTATGAGGATAATAATACACCTACCTAAACACTAATGAGGTTTAGGTACCCAAGCCCATCACATTAACATTGTGTGTTGAATATCCAACTTCTCATGTGTTTACCAACTAAAAGTAGATCTAATTGTTAGGACTTATCAAGTTCACGATTGGTGGTCTTAGAGCATCAAAAGAGCACAACAAAGGTTCCAACTAATAGCATAGTTAATGGTGTGTGGCCAATTATCATTGACCACATCACCATGAGACCACAATTCTTTTTGGGGCTATAGACTAAATCAAAGAGCAATATAAAGAGCAATTGGAGTGGACACATGTCTCACTTTAAAACCAAGGGAATTAGGTAAGAATAAAATATTGAGGTTTTAACCTAGTTGATACAAAAAACCATGCATGAATATTGATATTGTGACACCTAGCACTTCTTCTTTAGGATCAATGATAATAGATTACTAGTAGGGAAACAAAGACTACAAGAAATAATTGATTTTAAGGGGTTGATCTTAGTTACTATTTGTTCTAATGCTACAAAAATATAAGTTATGAGTGAGGCTATCAAGTTATTGTGTAGTGAGATCAAATATTCCTATATAGTTTGAAATCAAACAAGGGAGATAAAAAAAACTAGAGGCTAAAGCACACTAAAAAGAACAAAAAATACAAATGAATATTATAGATGGAATGCCTATTGAATCATCTCTAACTAATAACCATTTATTTATAGAGGAGGAACAATATTATCAAGTTAATCATCCATTTGAGAACATGATCTTAATCATGTTCATAGATTACAATCCATTGAAAACACTTTTAATTCCTCCATAGTTGTAAATATTATGAGTTTACAATTCAAATTTTTAATAATATCCAGATTCACAATTTAGAGCCATAGTATACAAGCTTGCAAATTTTTTCCTTTTAATACGAGGCTATCAAATTTAAATTTCTCTAATGTGTTAATCCCTCATCAAGAATCAATGATTAAGATAAATTTATTTAAGATTGATGAGTAGGGGTTCAATACATTAGGAAAGAAACTCATGATTTATTATTTCCATTTCAACCCATTCACAACACATGGATCCCGCTTAAGTTAATTAAACTATTTACAAAATCAATGACCTGAAAAAAGTTAACAAGTTTTATGTCTAGAGCTTCAATGGATCAATCAAAGTTGCACACAATTTCTTTTTCTCATTAAGATGGAACCTTGGTTAGATAATACCAAAGAGTTTTCCAACACAAACAAATCTTTATTGATCAATATTTCAAAGCACACATAGAAACATCTCATTACTTATATCATATGCTTCCATGTTGCATTCATATTTTAATCTCTCTAGCCAATGGTGTTGCAATACACTATGTTCTCCTTTGTTTTGATTAAGACCAACACAAGTGCAAGACATAAATTAAATTAGTAGGTTTGCATAATGTCATTCTTTAAAACACTAACACAATATTACCACTTAGCAAAACCAACAAGATTGGATGGTTTAGTATTCAACGACTTAAGAAAAGTTGCACTTATTTAATTTTTATTTTTCACCCACCACTCACATGTGTACTCATAAAATAATCATTAGTTGACATTGAACTCTTTACAAACATTGTGAACAACCTATTGCTCTCATTCTCATATAAATAAATGTGTATTTAATATATATACATGCATACATATATAGATTTATATATGCAAACATATATGTATTTGTATGTATATTTATCTCAACACACACACACACGAGAAGAAATGACATCACTTTAAATTAGTTATAATTAATTATAATTATAGTTTAACACTAATTAATTTCTTTTATATAATCATAATATTAGCTAGTCATAAAAGTATAATTATAATTAATTATAACTAATTTAAAGTGATATATGATATTCTCCAGGGCTAGTGATTATAATTTTATTAGGAAAAAATATATGTATGTACAATTTTTTTCTAGTGAAGTTATAATCACTAGAGTATATTATATATCAATTTAAATTAGTTATAATAAATTATAATTATACTTTATACTAGTTGATATTATGATTATATATAAGAAATTAAATATTTAGAATATAAGAAAATCTAATAGTTTTTTTCTTTTCTTATTAACGTGCATCACATTCTATAATATTATTTTTTTATTTCTTTTGTAAATTTATTTTTTCTTATCAACTTTCATATGTGCATTGGTAATTTTTATTTCTTTATATAAAATTATATTTATAATTTAATTATCTTCTATTTTCATCTTAATAATAGATAATAAAATATAATCTAAAATATCAATAATTTATAAATAAACTACACAACTTTTCTTTAAGAAAATCACAATCAGTTAATAATTATTAACCTTAATATTTAATATTTTAAAATTATTCTAATTAATAATTTTTTATAAAAAAGCACATCCAAAATGTTTGGATAAATGTTGCTTTCACATGAACCCTCATCTTCAATTCAAAAGATATAATAATTTTAATTACGTCCAAATAACCCCAATAGTTTAGAATACATCATCATATCACATGAGTCTTAACTATTAAGAAAGATTAATTTTAATACTCTCATTTTTAGACAATTTGATTGTATTTTTATTGATGGGGATTGCAAGATAAAAGTAGATAACTTAAATAAATTATTGCTCTTTAAACTACTCTAATATGGTGTTTCTTTTTAGTTAAAGTGTATAATTAAATACTTAAAATATATTTTAGATTTTATATTAAATAATTTAGAAGGGGTTTCTTATAGAAAATAAAAAAATATGAAATGGGATATGATGGTGTAATTTATTTTTTGTTTGATGTAGTCTTGTCGAGGAAGATTATAAGAACTTTCATTCTATTTTCTTTTTCTTTACTTTTGATCTCTATGTCTAGAAGAAAAATATGTGACTTTTTCTCGCTTATGTCTAATTACATGTATTAGCATTCATACATTTACAATCCCATCTTTTTGATACATTGATGTCTTGTACATTATGGTATTATCTTCTATTCAATCCTACAATATTTACATCTAAAATGAAAAATGGGTATTTATATGGCTTGGTGTGAAGCACCTTTAGGCTTTTACTTTGAGTAATGCAAATATCAAAATTTCCTCAATGATGATAAATCCTTGTAAGGATTTGATAATATTAAAGAGTGAATGCCTAATTATGAAAATTATGTTAATGGGTTAAATCATGCTTTATAATTCCCATTACTACTTATTATTATGTATTTCATATTCGTTGTTGCACTTATGTTATTGTTGTTTCTTATTGTTGTGTCATCATCTACTTAATTATTTATTAAATAATAAAAATATGACCATTTATGACATTTTTGACACAAGAAAGGATATACATGTAAGATAAAGTGGAAATGATACAATAAAAATTGGAAAAATAAACTTTTTAATGTTGTAAATATGACCACATGTAATAATATTTAAGATAGTGGAATGATGGGGAATGAAGTGGAATATAGAAAAATCAAGACTTAAAGGGGTTAAGTGTGATACAAGCTATTATTTAGGGATCATTTGTGCACCACACGATTATAAGGGTTCATTATCATGCTTATTAAATAGAGGTGCTAAAACTAGGTCTTAAAGAGAGATAAAAGTGCAAAGTAAATATCTTCATCTATACGTTTGTCTTGCACATTAGCATGCATATGAGCAATAGTAAATCAAGTATACTAAAGTAAAAAATTTAAAAGTATTTTTTTATATGTAACTTGAAGGATACATTAGGTTTCACTTGATCTTGTTTTTTATGTATTTGCTTGGGAAACAACTTTAGATCCAAAATAAAAGGAGAAATCAACATACATAATTAAAGTGTCATAAATTTAAGGAATTCTATATCATATTGTCAATTCTAAAATCTATTCATTGAAATGTAGTTGAGTTCAATGAAACCCTAGAATAGATGCTAAGAAAATAAAGGGGATCATGCTAAATGTGATTGATGGAGTTTTTAGTGAGGTGCCCTCCACAAAGGATACAATTGATGGCCGATGTGATTGGTGTAGGAAACATGAGGGTTTTTCTCTAACCTCTAGGTAGTGTAGGATCCAGGCCATAGAGTCACATTGACTAGGTTGTATAGTGTAGGACCTATGAAGGTGTCACTTTAATCATTGCTCAATGCATGAACATGTGTATACAAGGTAGGACATGCAATAAAATATAATTTATTAGCCCAAAATATTTGTAATTTTTATCATTTAATTTCAAGACAAGGTGGACATGAGACTTTTGCCCCAATATTGCCCCAAGTGTTAGGGGAAATGCCAAGAGTAATTTTTTGTATGCAAATAACAATACTATTAATTTGGTGTGCAAGAAAAAATTAGAAAGTCATACAAAAGTAATCATTTACTCGCTTTTGAGCTATGAGAAACTCAACCAATTAGTATTTAGTAACTTTCCACAAATCTAAGGAATTCATTTAAACCGATTCCATATTATTTGGTGACATCTACCTTGCGTTGGGGGTAAAAGTACAAAATTGTGTCACACACTCAACCAACTTATCAACACAAGTGAATTTAAGTATTTCAAACTAAAAATCAATTCTTGTCAAACATATGGTCTAGTTAGATTCATTCTAGCTAAGTTAGATTGGGGCCACAACTTTTCCAACTAGAAGTGTGTACTAAATGCATATGTAGCACCAATTTTGAGCCAATTTACTAAAATAATAAAATTATTTAAAAGTTTTGACATTTCAACAAATCTTACTCATGTAAACAATATTTTTAAAATATAAGAATGCCCTTTTGTAAATCTATAAGTGTAATATTCAAAAATATATATTTTTAATAGTTTAATTATTTTTTACATTTATTATTTATCTTTACTAAAAGTAGCTCATTAACACCAAAATATAAGGTTGATTATCTTGTCAAGAAAAAAACTATAATTTATTTTAAAAATTTGAAAAAAATATGATGCACTAGAGAACTTTATCAAGATAATATATATATATATTTTCTATTGTGGATAATTACTTAAGACGAAAGGTGACATCCCATGGAAAGAGTTATGTTTTTAGTACACACAAATTTTAAGATGTATTTAAAAATATATATTTATCAAAATAGGAAGAAAATAAATACATGCACTAAAGTTTCAAATTATAAATACACCCAAGAAAGATTGAATGAAAAAAATGAAATCTACTATATAAAGAGTGATGTCCCATGCAACTTCATTTTTCAACATTTTATTAAAACAACCAAAATATAGTGCCAAATTTTTAAAAAAATACATATTCAAATAATTTTTTAATTTTTCTAAAACAATACAAACATATAATACACTAAAAATATACATTTCATTAGTTTAAATCATTTCAAAATTTAAAACATATATGTCACTTTCTAGTTATTCAAGTTTAAATTTTAGATTAGTGTTGGGCATTTCTTTTATAAAGGTGTAACACAACTTTGTACATTTACCCTTGGTTGAACTCATGCAATTTTTTGTTTGATTATTTTTTGATCTATTATCATCAATCCAAAGTAATTAAGTGGTTTTATCATATGGAAAACCTACTAAAATTTATCATTCTTTAGTTGTACAAGCATTGGCATAATTAGTTCATTTAACCTTATCAACGATACAGTGCCCTTATCTCCATGAGTTTGATGTGTCATTATTTTATTTTTTGTGGCCTAATGAGTGAGTAAGCTCCCCTTTTCTTTACTCATTGATTGATGTCCCCTTACCATTGATCTAAAGACAATAAATTCATGATCATTGAATGTGCCTAAAGTTTGATGAAGTTAGAATCCTATATTATAAGCATTAGATTTATTTCTTAATGAACAACTTACTTTGATAATAAACTAGTTTAGTCAAAATCATTAATTATATATAATAAGGTATGAGACAAAATACTAATCAAAATGTCAATTTCTATCTCAAACAACATTATTTAAACCCATACAAATTACCTTATGCATTTGATATTTTATCATAGATATTTCATTGTTTATCCCATATTGTTGGATATGAACATAGTTCAACCAAAGGAAATTGAAAAGCCTATGGATAAATGGCTAAACAAAAGTTGTGCACTTTTACTTTCACCATTTTACTAGCATGATAGACCTAAAGGCCATTGCTTCCTATCTATTGATCCTTGTGGGTGTTTAGAAAATGAGCAAACTTGTGCCTACCACCTATCCCGATATGTGTTGATGTGTCCTTTTGTACAATTGTCAAAAAGTTGAGGTCCTAGTTAATTTTAACAACCCATTTTCAAGTAAGAATCCTTCGCAGTTGTGAATACAAATAAAAAAATTCCATCTATGAATATAATTAAGCTAATGGATTCTTGAACATTCAGACACTAAGATGTATATATGACAAAAATACTATAATTTTGGACCCATACTTTGTATCTCTATATTTTACCCCTAATTTAACATGCATGTGAGATATAGTGAATCAAATATACTAAAGTAAAATATTAAGTTTTTACTTATTAGACCTAAATTAAAGGATATGTAATAATTTCCTTGATGTTTGATATGAAAGGATCTAGTGAACAAACATGAAAAGTAAGGTATTGGCCCTTTACAAACTTGAAATATAAATTTTTTAAAAAAAAATTATTTCACCCCTAATGAATGTGTGAAATCATCTAAGGCCCAAGAGAATCTTCTAGCATCTCAATGAATCTATAAAATGAGGTTAAAGTAGGACTTTGATTCATCGGAGGATTGTAAAATACTATAGAAAGGAAATTTTCTTGTTCAATAATTTTATGTAGATAAACAAAAATTAGATGGAAATCATTATTTCACCTCTAGTCAAGTACTTTCCTAAGTGATTACAAAAGTTAGTTTAGGGAAATAACCATGATCACTCAATCTAGCTTTCCTCTCATGGGATTTTTAGGATAAAATAATGAGTTATTTGAGTTTTCATGACTATTATTGTACAAGCCTTTTTTTTATGTTCAATATTTTTTTACCTTTTATTAAAACTCATTCGATCCAAGTAATTATAAGTAGAAATAATTTTATGATCTTAAATTGTAAAATTACAATAATTTACAAATTATTTTTGGAATTAGAACAATTTGGTCTTAGTGGGTTTGTCAAAGTTTATCTATAATAGTAACTTTGAGAGCACAAAAGGCTAATATAAACAAATTGAATGCACAAGTAACTTCATTATAAATATATATGAATGGAATAATAAAGAACTAGCAATGGTTTATCCAATAACAAGAAATTATATGAAGACAAAAAGAGCTCATATCAAGAAAAAAAGTTAAAATGGTACAAGAACAATCTTATGTTGGCAAAAGATCTTAAAAAGAAACTTGGTATTAGGGAAGACAGGGAGTGGGAAAAAATGCATAATATTTATTGAACCAACCATGTAAATATAAGAAGGAAAAAATAAAAATTTCATTCAAAGTAGGAACTAAAGTAGAAATAGATATTTTTGATGAACAAATTAATCTTGAACCATTAAATTCATGGATTAAACAATTATAATTTTATTTTAATGTGCATAAAGAAAATGCAACATAAAAAAATTCTTTCAATTCCTCAAAATAGAAGGGTATCATGTTGAATGGTGGGGGGATTATAATGTAAATTGTGGAAAGATAAATAATATCATAGTAAGTTGTTAGGATTATTTCATAGACATGTTTATCCTATTAGATATACAATTGATAAAAAAGAGAGGATATATTACAAGAACCAAAGTGGTCAAAGTATGAAGGATTACACCAAATGGAGTTTAAGAGGAAATCCATGCAAAATGGCATGGAATTGGATGATCAAGACATGTTGACAAAGTATCTTGGAGGTCTCCATTATCACATCTAGAGGAGGATGGTTATCAACAATCCCAAGGAGTTGGATGAGAAATGGGTTCAAGAGTTTATGTAGAGGAGAAAAGTATATGATGACGATGAGTCCTCTAATATAAAGGTAAAAAGTACAAAATAATTAGAAAGGTAAGAAATCAAATACTCTTGTACAAAATAGAGAAGGAAAAGGCATAAATAATCATTGTATCCATAATAAAATAGTTGGAAATGCTTATTTAAAGTGTTGGAAAATTCATCATAAACTACTTCTTACAAATAACATTTAAGTTTGATAACATTGGACTTCGGGCTTAAGTGTTAAGGCTTATGCCTTAATACGAAGCAAGGAAGAGGTAAGGTAACACCCTGAACCGCAACACCCAATTTTTTTTTGATGTTCGTAGATTCAGTCTAAGGATTTTTCATTAAACAATTTGATAAATATGCGGTACAAGAGAAGTCCAAAAAATGACTCTCAAAAGGGTTAAGTCTGCTAACGCTTGTGAAGGAGTGACTCGGGAATTGTAGATTGGTAAGTTGGCTTACTGTCAACTCATATGCAAGAAAGCAACAAGTTGGAAGGAAGAACCTCGATCTCTGACAACTTATAGCAAAGTCAAAGTTTTGTACTTTGATATCTCGGGAGTTAGTCTAACGATTTGCGGTGGAATAAGAGAGGTAAATGGAAAGGGGTAAGGCTGATGGCCAAACCCTAAAAAGTTAAAAGGAGCTTTAGAATTAGGTGTTCAGGCTTGTTTCTTAGGTCCTTATAAATTCTTTAAGCATAAGGTAAGGGGGATTAGCGATCCCCAACCCCCAAGAAGCATGAATGTTGGTAGAAATTCGTTAATCCATGAGCAGCTTGCATTAACTATGGTTTGACTAGTGAAGGTAAGTGAATTGGAAACATGTTCCAACCATCGATTGTCTTAACAAATTCACATCATTGTTGTGAATCATTAAGGTTCAACGACCTACATTAAAAACTATGACAGTTGAGTGATAGACAACTACTCCAGACATGATTACAAAAATCTTCAAGCAAGATTTGGATTTATGATTCTGACAACTGTAGGGGATGGGCACTAGGTGTAAATCTTGTTTCAGATCTGATTGATGCCAGAGGAGAATGTTCATTGAATTTGGATGGTGGTATGAGGATCAAGGAAAAATAACTTGACGGTGAAGGAAGAGCCGAAGGAGTGATAGCTAAACTTGAATCTATAGGTCTCCATTTAAAAAAATGTTGGCTCAGAAAAGGAATATGCCTCCCTAACCCTAGTGCATAGAGAACCCCAAAGAAATAATGATTCCTTCCCCAACGAATCCCTAGATCTTACATTCACATAAAAACATTTTTCCTCTAATTGCAAAGACTAATATACTAAACTCAAATAGAAACATATATCTCCTTCCTACACATTTATTACACACTCCTTCTACATGTATATTTAACATAAGCAAAGATAAGCAACTGGAACAAAGAACGATATTTTCTTATAGATTAGAACACAATTCATGTACCGATTTACTAACAGAACCTAAAACATACAATGTCTTTACAATACAATCTGATTCACTCAAATCTATAGGAGGCGTGAGATACTTTCTTTCCAATTTAGATCTAACAATCAACTTAATATAAGGACATGATTCCTTAACGTAGGTTCAATTTTATTGAAGGAAGAAAAGAAGAACAATACAATACATATTTTCACATCCTACCTAACTTTACACACAATAATTCTTTATTTATTTTGTAATTAGAGAGAGAAAAAGGCTTACTTCCATTACACAACAGTTACATATATATCATTTATTCAGTAGATTAAACATAGATTATATTGAAATGATGAAATACCTACTTATTTTTACAACATACAGTTGCAACCTTTTCCATTTGCTAAATTACAATAATACAATTGATTTACAATGTTCTTTTAGTCAGCCTTACTAGGCTTCAACATCTAACACAAAGGGCAGATTTTACCCAAAAAGATTACAACAAAATTACTTTCTTTCACAATGCAACACATTGTTGTTTCCAATCTAATACTCCTATGAAACTTGTAAGTAAACACATAGTATAACCTCCTTTCATGGCCAATAAGGTGTGCTCAGCTCCCAACTATAGGTTTGCTCACAAACCACCTCTGAGCTAGGAGGTAATCAAATATATGAGTACACACAATAGTAGCATACATAGTCCATTTCCACACAACACACACATCAAGATACTCTCATCCCAGATTACACATTTACAAAAGGATTCTACAAGAATCTGAAAATGGGGATGGAGGTGGACTACACTACCACATGGGGAAATTAGTGCACAAGAATCATAACCGACATATCATTTTCATTTTCTTCCTTCTCAATAACCTGATTCTCCAATAATTCACATACAACACATCCTCCATACCATACAACTCCATACACCCAAACCATCATATTAACTTGGGTACTCATACCTCTTTTGCATCTCTTTCTCAAAAGAGAATTTTTTTTTCTCCATGGAGGTTTATACTCATTCCTATCCCCTACAAAAGATGATCTTCCCAAATTGGGTGAGATTCTCCTCATACAACCCAACCCAATTCACATGTAAAAGCATACACACTTAAAACATACAAATCATATAACATAAATGTTGCAAGTATGAATGAGTATGGTGTTGTTGTCATTGATGTCAACAAAGTATAGGTTGTTGTAGAGAAAGGAAACAAGTGATTGCAAGTTGTGCATGTATAGTTGAGATACTATAGATATGTTGTGAGTACATGGAGCTATCTTTATAATGTTGTAGGTGTGTTGATATGATGAGTTGCCAAGTGCTTTTGAGAAAATTAATAAATAATGAATTCAGAATTGTGTATGTGTTCAGAATGTGCTTCGGTATGTGCCCAACATTTATTTTGTGTTGATCCTATGCTTGTGTAGATTTGAAATGTTGTTTATGGGAATCCTTGTGTGATATATCTTGGATTGTAGCTTTTGGTTTGTTGTAGAGTGAAAGTTGTGTTCACCGGTGTGTGAATTGGTCTAGAAAAGTTGTTTGTCTGTGGACTGGGAGAAATGTATCTGCTCCACAGTTCTTCGCTGGTTTGTTTCAAGTCTTGCATATCTTGAAGATGGTTTGTAATGATGTTATCTATTCTCTATCAAAGTTGTTCATGGCTTGGTGCTCCGGAAGACGAGTTTTAGAGTTTCTGTGTGTGTATGTGCAATCTAGATGGACTGATGGAAAATGTTTTATGTATGAAGGTTGCATTTGTTGTAGATGAATTTGAAGGCATTTGAGATATGTTCCAGTGTATGGTTAAGCATGTTATGTGGTCTTCATGTTATCTTCTTATTGTAGAAGCCTGTAATTCTAAGTTCATTGGTGTTTTCATTAGGTTTGGTTGACCTGGTTTTTACACATCATGCGAAGGATAAGTTTTATTAAGGAAGCATGTGATTGATATGAGATGTTGTTTTGGGTCTTGGTTAAGTGTTGGTTTGGTCTGCTCTCATTCTCTTCCACTATGGGAATGTTGAGTTTCCGACCTAATTTGAATTTGTAAAATGGAGAGTGTGTAGCCGACCTTGGAGAAAGTTTCTAACATTGAAGATGGTATAAACACAAGTCAAGATGTTAAGGATTGAATGTCACAAGTAAGCCACAAGTTAGAGAAGCAAGAGTGTGCAAAAGTGAATTGAGGAAACAATACTTTAATGTGTTAGACTCCTGAAAGCAATGAGCTGATGGTGTTTTGCAATTCTTTGATCAAGGCTGCGAATGCGTGAAGTTGTTGTGGTGGATCTTCTATTGCATTGAGAAAGTGTTCTCTGTGTAGCATTCTTATTTCTATCTTTCTGTATCTGTAGGTAGTGATCCTCCCTTTTGGACTGTGATTCCTATATGTTGGCAGTAAGCCTTGTATCTTGGGCAGTGAGCCCTTTGGTAGTGAGCCTCTTTTGTAAACAATTTTGGAATTACTTTATATTGTGAGTTAATCCTCATTGTGGTTTTTCCCTTATTGGGTTTTCCACATAAATCTGGTGTTTCTTGTGTTGATATTGCTTTCTATTATTTGTACTTCATGCTCATCCTTAATAACAGATTAAAGTGGACGTGGAATTAATAATTATTTGATATTTTTTAATGTGATTGGTGACAAATGATTCACCCCCCTCTCAGTTGTCTTGTGCATTTCAACAATTGGTATTAGAGCTTTGGTTCCTCGAAGAAGAGCTTAACTGATTGAGGTAGATCTGATGGCACATAAATTGACAATCCATGTGTTTGATGGATCTGATTCTAGTTTCTGGATAGTGTAGATGAGAGGTTACCTGATCTCTCTTGGTTACAAGACTTGGAAAGCTATTGAGACAAAATATGTTGCACCGAAAAGTGGTCCTTCTTCTATAGATGATATTTTTGCCTATGAAGAAAATGAAAAAGCAAGGTATGCAATATATAGTGCTTTATCTAAGCCCGAGCTAGCAAAAGTTATTTCTTTGGGCACTACTTATGAAGTTTGGAAAAAGTTGGAATATATCTATGAAGGAAATGATAGAGTGAAATTTTCAAAGAAGCGAATAGCTAAGCATAGATATGAGAACTTGAAAATGGAAGAAGGTGAAGATATTGCAAGCTATTTTCAGAGGGTTGATATTGTAGTAAATGATGTCAAAAATCAAGGTGGTACTCTGACAGATGAAGATGTAATGAGAAGATTTTGATGACTCTACCAGAGAGTTACAGTGATAAGGTCTCAGCTATTGAGGAAGTTTATGATCCTAAGAAATTCACTAAAGAACAACTATTTGGCACCTTGACCACATTTGAAATGAGGAAATTTGGAAAAGAAAAGGAGAAAACAAAATCAACCTTCAAAGCTACAAAGACAAAAGATGATCTAGATGGTGATAGTTTAGAGGAGTTGGAAGCAAATTTTACAAGGAAGTTGAAGAAAGGTACTGGTAAGTACAAAGGTATGCTACATTTTAAATGTTTCAATTGTGGAAATATTGGTCACTATGCTTCAAGATGTCCAAATAGAGCCATACATAAGAAGAGCAGAGACAATAAAGACAAAAAGGACAAGAAGTTCAAGAAATTGTACTATGTTAGAGAAGATGCTGGAATTTCTGATGATGAATCTGATTTTGAGGGTGATAATGATGAATGCTTGTTTCTAGCCTTAGAGAATAAATCAGTGTCTACTAACTCTGGAAGATGTGCAAGGGAAAGTGGTCTAGAAAACAAGAAGGAAGAGATGGAAGGTACTCTGGTTACTGCCTTTCATGCTAGAAAAGATGAAGACTATAGGGTGATTGGCAGTGGCTGCTTAAATCACATGACCAGATACAAAAGTAAGTTTACTAAACTTGAAAAGTATGATAGTGGATTAGTCATGTTTAGAGATGATTTTGGTGCAAAGATTGTTGGAAAAGGAACAAATAGTTTTGATGGAAAACACAATATTGGTGATGTCTATTATTTTAAGGGATTAAGGCACAATCTCTTGAGTGTTGGAAAAATGTGTAGTAAAGGATTCAAGCTTTTGTTTCAGGATAATACTTGTGAAATCAGAAAAGGGTCTGAAACTGTGGTAGCTATAGGAATAACTTATGAGAACATCTATCAGCTTAAGGGTGTTGATGGTCAGTTTCTTGTATCTCAAGTTAATGAAAGTTGGCTATGGCACTAGAGGATGGGACATGCAAACTTTGGCAATTTGATCAGGATTAGTTCAAGAGAAGTTGTTCGGGATCTACCTAAAATCACAAATCCTACCAATACTATTTGTAGAAGTTGTCATTTGGGAAAACAAACAAGATGCAACTTTAAAGGAAAGGAACAATCAACTACTAGAATTATGGAATTGATTCATACAAATATTTGTGGTCCCACTAGAACAAGAAGTCTTAATGGTGATAGGTATTTTATGCTTTTAATTGATGATTACTCTAGAATGACATGGGTTACTTTTCTTAGGGAGAAAGCTCAAGCTTTGGATAGATTCAAAGTGTTCAAGGCTAGGGTAGAGAATGAAGTGAACCTTAGAATCAAATGCTTAAGGTCTGACAAAGGTGGAGAATTCACTTTGAGTGAGTTTAATACATTTTGTGAAGAGCATGGTATAAAGAGACATTTTTCTTCTCCTAGAACTCCTCAGCAAAATGGAGTTGTTGAGAGGAAGAACCAAAATGTTTAAGAGGCTGCAAGAACTATCATGAAAGAGGAAAATGTACTTGATGTATACTAGAGAGAAGCAATACACACTGTTGTTTATATTCTTAACAAAGTTTAGATCAGAGGAAACATCACAAAGACACCTTATGAACTATGGACTGGCAAGATTCCTATTGTTAAGTACTTTATGGTGTTTGGAAGAAAATGTTATATTAAAAGAGATGATGACAACCTTGGAAAGTTTGATGAAAGATGTGATGAAGGTATTTTCCTTGGATACTCAACTAATAGCAAAGCTTATAGATGCTTCAATAAAAGATTGAGAAAGATTTTTGAGAGTGAAAATGTGAAAGTTGATGAAGATATGCACATATCAGTTGAAATAAGTGAAGTTGAACTGGATGAACCTATCTATAGACAAGTACAAGAAGAAAAGGAGGAAGAAGAAGACCATAGTGAAGAAGAAGAAGCTTTGGAACCTACTCCTAAGACTCCAAAATATGTACAGAAAAACCATCCTGAATAATAGATAATTGGAGATAAAAGTGAGGGCGTAAAGACAAGAAGAAAAGTGGTAGTAACTGAGGTAAATTTGTGTTTACTTTCCAAGATATAACCTAAATCAGTGTGTGAGGCATGCAAAGATGAGAATTGGGTTAGAGCAATGAAAGAGGAGTTGCAACAGATGGAGAAAAACCAAACATGGGAATTGGTCCCTAGACCTGTAAACAAGAACGCAATTGGTACAAAATGGGTATTAAGGAATAAGCTGAATGAGAATAGTGAAGTAGTAAGAAACAAAGCAAGGCTTGTATGCAAAGGTTATTCATAGGTTGAATGAATAGACTTTGAGGAGAAATTTTCCCCAGTGGCAAGAATGGAGGCTATTCAGATGTTTTTGGATATTTTTGCTCACAAAGATTTCAAGGTATATCAGATGGATGCTAAGTTTGCATTCCTCAATGGAGAATTGGAAGAAGAGGTGTACATGGAACAACTCAAGGATTTTAGTTATCAGATAAACCAGACATGGTCTGCAAGTTGAAAAAGAAACTGTATGGACTTAAACATGATCCCATAGCATGGTATGCAAGGTTGGACAGGTATTTGACACAACAAATGTTCAGTAAAGGCTCCACATACATTAATCTCTATTTCAAGGTTGAAGGAAACAAAATGTTGATAGTGGTTGTGTATGTTGATGATATTATCTTTGGAGGAAATGAGGGTATGTTCAAGAGATTTACAAAAGAGATGCAAAAAGCATATGAGATGTCTATGATTGGTGAGTTGAATATCTTCCTTGGGCTTCAAGTGAATCAAATTGATAAGGGAATATTCATTTCACAATCAAAGTATGTTAAAAAGTTGTTGAAGAAGTTTGGAATGGATGACTCCAAACCAGTTAGTACCCCTATGGTGACTGGATGCAAACTGAGTAAAGATGATGAATCTCCTAAAGTTGATCAGAGCATGTACAAATCTATGATTGGTGGACTGTTGTATCATACTACTACTAGACTGTATAGCATGAATGCAGTATGTTTTTTTTTTAATTTCAAGAAGAACCTAAAGAAACACATTTTACAGTTGTGAAGAGGATATTCATATATCTAAGAGGCACTCCAGATTATGGTTTGTGGTATCCTAAGGATATTGATTTCACTTTGAGTGCTTACACTAATGTAGATTGGGTTGGTTGTGTAGATGGCCAGAAGAGTACAAGTGGTGGTGCATTCTTTCTTGGAGGAAGATTGGTTTCATGGCTAAGCAAGAAACATGATTTAGTGTCTTTATCCACTACAGAGGCTGAGTACATAGCTACAACATCTTTCTATACACAGGTAATATGGATGAAGCAAACATTGCAGGATAGAAGAGTGATGTCTGATGAGCTTATCCCTATCTTCTGTGATAATACAAGTGCAATAAACATTTCAAAGAATCCAGTAATGAATTCAAGGCCAAAGCATATATCTATCAAATATCATTTCTTGAGAGAGAAGGTGTTGGAGAATGAAGTCTGGCTGGAGTATGTGCCTACAAAGGATCAAATTGCTAATATAATTACTAAGGTTCTTTCGAAGGATACTTTTGAGTATCTCAAGGAGAAGTTGGGGGTTATTGCCCCTCCTTTGAACTAGGTGCACATGGAGGTGCATCAGTCCAGTTGATCTATAGATTCTTCATTTGTCTGGACTGATGACTTGGGTCTACTCCTCAGGGGGAGTAGGAAGTATCATTGTTGCAGTATGAGATGTGGTTGCACTCCTAAGGGGGAATGATCAGAATTTTTTTCTTTTCCATTGATTTCAAATGGGGAGAGAGTGTCGTGTGTTTCCATCAATGACAAAGGGGGATATTGTTGCAAGTATGAATGAGTATGGTGGTGTTGCCATTGATGTCAACACAATATAAGTTTTTGTAGAGAAAGGAAACAAGTGATTGTAGGTGGTGCATGCATATTTGAGATACTGTAGAAATGTTGTGAGTACATGGAGCTATCTTTATGGTGTTGCAGGTGTGCTGATATGATGAGTTGCCAAGTGCTTTTGAGAAAATTAATAAATAGTGAAGTCAGAATTGTGTGTGTGTTCAGAATGTGCTCTAGTATGTGCTCCACATTTCTTTTGTGTTGATCTTATGCTTGTGTGGATCTGAAGTGTTGTTTATGGGCATATTTGTGTGACATATCCTATATTGTAGCTTCTAGTTTGTTGTAGAGTAAAAGTTGTGTTCACCGGTGTGTGATCTGGTCTGGCAGAGTTGTTTTTTTGTGGACTAGGAGAAATGTATTTGCTCCACATTTCTCCACTAGTTTGTTTTAGGTATTGTGGATCTAGAAGATGGTTTGTAATGATGTTATCTATGCTACATCAAAGTTGTTCGTGGTTTGGTGCTTCAAAAGATAAGTTTCAGAGTTACTGTGTGTCTGTGTAGTCTGAATGGACTGATGGAAAATTTTCTATGTATGAAAGTTGTTACATTTCCCACGGATGAATATGAAGGCATCTGAGATATGTTCTAGTGTATGGTGAAGCATGTTATGTGGTCTGCATGTTATCTTCTTGTTGCAGAAGTGTGTAATTCTAAGTTCATTGGTGTTTTCATTAGGTTTGGCCAACCTGGTGTTTACACATCATGGAAAGGATAAGTTTTATTAAGGAAGCATGTGATTAATCTGAGATGTTGTTTTGGTTCTTGGTTAAGTGTTGGTTTGGTCTACTCTCATTGTCTTCCACCACAAGAATGCTGAGTTGTCGACATAATTTGAATTTGTAAAATGGAGAGTGTGTAGCCGACCTTGGAGAAAGTTTCTAAGGTTGAAGGTGGTATAAATACAAGTCAAGATGTTAAGGATTGAATGCCACAAGTAAGCCACAAGTTTGAGAAGCAAGAGTGTACAAAAGTGAATTGAGGCAGTAGTACTTTAATGTGTTAGACTCTTGAAAGTAGTGAGTTGATGGTGTTCTACAATTCTCTAATCAAGGCTGCGGATGTGTGAAGTTGTTGTGGTGGATCTTTTGTTGCATTGAGAAATTTTTCTCTATGTAACATTCTTATTTATATCTTTCTATATCTGTAGGCAGTGAGCCTCCCTTTTGGATAGTGAGTCCTATCTGTTGGTAGTGAGCCTTGTATCTTGGGTAGTGAGCCCTTTGGTAGTGAGCCTCTTTTGTAAACGGTTTTGGAATTACTTTTATTGTGAGTTAATCCTCACCATGGTTTTTCCCTTATTGGGTTTTCCACGTAAATTTGGTGTTTCTTGTGTTGACATTGCTTTTTGTTATTTGCACTTCATGCTCATCCTTAATAACATATTAAAGTGGATGTGGAATTAATAATTATTTGAGATTTGTGAATGTGATTGGTGACAACTGATTCACCCCCCTCTCAGCTGTCTTGTGCATTTCAACAATAAACAACCTTTTAAAACTTTCTTCAAAAGAGAAAGAAATATACTCAAAATTAGAATGATGCCTACCTCAAATCCAAACCAAAATGGAGAAAATTTTGAAAATCAACTCCAATCCCTCTTCTTCTTAGCCAACTCCCAAAAAGAAAAGAAAAAGCAAAAGAAAAAGCCCTTCCTTTGGCTTTCCAAAGGATTTAAATAGGAGCCAAGGTTTGAAATCCTTTGAAGGAGAGAGTGACACATGTCACTTTCTCATTCACTCCTATAGACACACCTCTCCACAAGTTCTCACACATTGGGAAGTGAAGATTCCAAAAGTGTTCCACACTCAACAAGAACTCCCATATCTCATAAATGAGATTTTGGAAAAAATACTCCAACCCTTTTCCAAATCCGTCACTCTTTTTAATGGGTAATTAAGAAGGGTCACAACTTAAAAAATTATAAATATTTGAACTTGATTTGACCTCTAACCCATAGGTAATCATCCTAGGAGTTAAATAAGGGTGAATTGACCCAATTTAAGGACCTTTTCAACTATTGAAACTCACAAGAAAGAAATTAAATTCCAACATAATAAAAATAAATCAAAATATCTCAAAACTCCCATCAAAAGTCCAATTGGCTTTTAAAACATAAATTACAAGATTAAACATTAAATCTTTTAATTACAAAATAAAATGCAACACAATAACACTATGGTCCCTCCAAATGGACCATAGTTTCTTTTACATGGCTATTACAATAGGGTACTCTTGGTTACCTCCAATCCCATTAGCCATGGGTGTGTACCTACACACTCAATTCCACATGTCAACATATCCAATGCAAGATAATCAATTATTAAATCAACAATTCTATCTATATATGATTAACACAATCAAATCCTAAAATCAATAACTTCAATATCCCCCCATTATCCTTTCTCTAGAAACTAACACATCTTATCAATTCATGTCTAGTCATGGTGTTGTTATCAAGAAATCACATCATCAACTAGTTTAAATTTAATCATCTGATCAATTATATCTCATAGAAAATTATCCATTTCTATCATGATAACCAGATCCACAAGAGTATAGCAAATACAAAAGGCATGGCATGCATATAACCAACATAAGCATCATAAACAATAACAAGCATAATATCTAATGTCTGTGATCAACCATAATAGTCTAATACATATATAGCATCAAAAGTGCTCATATCAAAATATTGTCAAGTTGGGTGTATCAAATGGTAGGCATCACATCCTCCTCCCCTAGTAATGACCTTCCTCCTAGAAGTCATTGAAGAGGCGAGGATATAAGACCCTTAAACACGAGGCATCTTTCAAAGCGGTTGCTACCTCATCATAGCAATCCCACTAGAGCCTAACCTAGTCTAGCTCTTGACCTCAAAGGGACAACATCCATCATGCCAAGATGCAGATGGCCTCCAAAGCTAATTGTCCATCTGACTCCACCTACAAAACATCCCAATCCAACATGTGAGAAGCATCGTGAATGTAACTTCACAAAACTGACACATGAAATACATCATGGATGCACGATAAGCTAGGTAGCAAGGCTAGACGATAAGCTATGGTACCTATCCGATCCAAGATCTCAAAGGGGCCTACAAACCGTGGTGCAAGCTTAGAGCCCTTTCCATAACAGATTGGAATCTTATGAGTTTGGATTCTCAGGAATACACAGTCCCCAACTTAGAAGCCCTGATCTACCTTCTTATTATCGACATCCTTCTTCTGATGATTTTGTTACTCCTGCAAACATTGTCTAATTAAGACCACTTGTTGCTCCATATCTTGTACCATATTTGGACCAATAGCCACTTTTTCCTCTATCTAATCCCAACTCAAATGAGTCCTACATGGTCTACCATACAATGCTTGAAAAGGTGGCATGCCTAAGGAATTGTGATGCCCATTATTGTAGGAAAACTCAACTAAATACAAATACTCCTCCCAGCGACACTAGTGAACCATTACATACATATGTACCATATCCTCTAACACTTGATTCACCCTCTCTATCTGACCATTTGTCTTGGGATGGTAAGATGAACTAAAGTTGATTCGAGTGCCCAATGCCTATTGTAGTGATGTCCAAAATGTTGATGGGAAGAGTGAATCCCTATCTGATATAATCCTTTAGGGGATTTTGTGCAATCTAATAGTGTCATCTAGGAAGACCTTCACTACTATTGAAGCTATGTAAGTCATATGCATGGGTGAAACATGGGCTACTTTGGTCAACTTTTCAACAATTACCATGATGGCATCATGGTGACATGAGGAAAAAGGTAGACCAACAATGAAATCCATTGAGATGGTATCCCATTTCCACTCAGGAATGCATATGGGTAAAGAAGTATTGCTAGATGTTGGTTCTCTTCCTTGATTCTCTGACACTCAAGGCATTGAGTCACAAAATTTGCAATACCTCGCCGCATCCCTACCCAATGATATAATTGTCTTAGGTTGGCATACATCTTCACTCATGGATGTGCTGCATACAATGCCTTGTGCCCCTCTACTAGTATAACTGTGCAAAGGTCACCCACACTAGGTACATAAATACACCCTCTATGACGTAGTAAGTCATCAAACTCTAAAATATATCTTGAAAAATTTCCCACAAGGGCCTTCTCTGACTAGATCTCCTATTGAACCAACATATACCACTCATCCTTTGGTAGGTGCTATGAAATCTGGCTCCTCAAGTCAATGCTCAATGTATGGATGACAAATCATTTCACCTCCTACTTAGTGCATCTGCAGCCACATTTTCCTTCCCTTTGATGTAATTCACATCAAAGTCGTACTCATATAAGAACCCCATCCAACGCCTTTGACGAGAGTTTAGATTTGGCTACATGAATATATACTAAAGGATTTGGTGATTTGAGTGCAACTTGGAGTGATGACCCAAAAGGAAGTGCCTCCATCGAACTAGAGCATGGACTACCACTACTAACTCCAATTCATGCATGGGGTAGTTCAACTCATGGATATTGAGTTTTCACAACTCATACACGATCACTCTACCCTCCTACATAAGTAAAAATCCTAATCCATCAATAGATGCATCCGTCCAAATCATGAAATCTATTGATGGATCTGGAACTACTAAGATTGGGGTGCTAGTGAGATGCTCCTTGAGGGTCTGAAAATCCCTCTCACATTGATCTTCCCACTCTAACTTCTTCCCTTTCCGCTAAAGGGAAGTGCTAGGATGTGAAATCCTAGAGAAACCCTCTACAAAACAATGGTAATAACCTGCCAAATCCATGAAGCTCCTGACCTCTATCACTGTAGTAGGCACTAGCCACTCCATAATAGCTTAATCTTCGATGGATCTATGAAGATTCCATCACCTGATATAATATGACCAAGATAATGGACCTCTAGATAAAAGAAAGCACACTTTGATAGAATGCCATATAATTGATGCTCCCTCAAACATTGTAAAACTTGCTGCAAGTGACCCTCATGCTCCTCCTCATTATGTGAATAAATAAAGATGTTGTCAAGGAAAATAATCACGAACTGATCCAAGAAGGTAGAAAATACTATATTTTATGAGACTCATGAATACTTCATGAGAATTTTTCAACCTAAATGGTACAACAGTAAAATCATAGTGACCATACCTAGTCCTGAAAGTGGTCTTATGAATATCCACTTCTACAATCTATAATTGATGGTACCCAGACTTAAGTTCAATCTTAGAGAACAATTTGGCTCCCTACATCTAATCAAACAAGTCATCGATCCTTGGGAGTTGGTAACGATTATTGATCATCACCTTGTTCAACTATCTATAGTTTATACATAGATGAAGGGATATATCCTACTTCTTAATGAAGACGACGAGAGCGCCCCAAGGTGAGACACTCGAATGGATATGACCTTTATCTAGAAACTCCTCTAGCTACAACTTGAGCTCACTAAGCTCATGTGTAGTCATCTTATAAGGTTCCCTCGATATCATCTCAATCCCTAGCACCAAGTCTATATGAAAATCAATCTCACGATGAGGTGGCATATCAGGCATATCAAAAGGAAAAACATCAACAAACTCCCTAAGAATGGGGTGGTCATCCAAAGACATCTCTATCATCTCCTCATCCATATCCCTGAGGATGGTAACCAACAAATAACATCCCTTTTGTAGACACTGCTTCAACTACATGGCATATATCGTGTGAAGGGAAATAGGCCTTTGAACCCCTATAATCAACACTATTGAACCATGGTCGTCCACACAATCAACCACCTTTCGACAACAGTTTACCTTAGCCTAATGTGCATCAAGCCAATCCATGCCTAAAACCACCCTGTAGGAGCCCAATGGCGTGACATGAAGGTCAACCAAGGTAGTCAACCCTCCTAAACGAAGTTGACAATTATGAACTACAAAATCTACCGACACCTTAGCCCTTGAGGCTAGCTCTACCTCCCATCTATCACTCTGCCTGGATGCCACTAGCCTGCTATGCTCCACTATATAAGGGGCTATAAAAGAATCTGATTCCTTAGAATCAAACAAAATAGTAACATGAGTATCACCTATCATACCTAGGGTCTCAATGACCATGGTCTGGTGCTCAACCTAGTGGGGCCATCGTGAATACTTGGTGGGACTTTCTTACATCTCCCACCATTTGTTCAGAGATTGTTTTGCATTATCCTCTAACTATGAAACCCTAAGGATAATCCCTAGCTAGGTGTTGGATTGGTCCACATACATAACAAGGACCCCTAACTTGGTGTGAATGTGTCTTGGTGAACTACCAACCTTCAATCCTACTAGAACCATCATGTCCTCCTTGGCTAGATTGTTGTGAATGCGTTGGGATAACACCCTTCAACTGAGGATGTTGATCCCTGTAGGGACCCTGTGGTTGCCATGGCCTAGAGTGGCCACCTTGAAAGCCTGTTATGGCCTAGACCTCTGATTGTGTTGTTGCCACTACTGTGCTGGCCTAGACAATCATATAGAAGGTCTAAATCCTCCCTTTGAAGGAAGGGGAGGTCGTCGAAACCCTTGTGATTGAGTACTTTGGTTGTGGTTCTGAAACTTCTCTCATGCCTCCTGAGGCTTCCCTTGAATCTCCTCCGCTATGAGGGCCTTCTCTACAACAACCCAAAGATTCTTTGGATCGACCATACGTATAAGTCCTAATATGCCTACATTCAAACCCCTAATAAAATGGTTGATGAAAAGTTTTTTTCCTAGAGGTAGTCCACATATTGTAGTAGCTCAAGGAACCGACTCTCATATTGTGCTACTAATAGTCCTCTCTACTGGAGGTTGTGGAACTCATCAATACAGTGTTGCTTGAAATGCTTAGATAAATAGCATGCTCAAAACCACTCTAAGAATGTATCCCATGAGAGAGTATCAATAGATAAGTGGTGCTTGCACTCCTCTTGGTGCCACCAAGTAGAGTTTTTACCTTTAAGAAAAATTATCACACAACTTGCTTTGACATTGGTTACATATGCGTGCAATCGAAAGCACCTATCAAGATTGAGAAGCCATGAATTGACCTCTACTACATCCGTGGATCCCTTGAAATTAGGTGGATTAAGTCATAGCGACTCTCGAACATGATCTCCTGGATCTTGGTATGCTCTATCCTTGATTGCTACCTCAGGATGGGGTACTTGTGGTGGAGGATCTAAATGAATTGATCCCCTCTCCCCCTCCTCATCATACTCATTAATAATTTTTGGGGTCCCTAATCTCCCTACGCTCTGACTCATGTACCTCAATCGAGTGATGAGTTTGCTCTGGTCTTAGGCTCTCCTCTGTCGCTGACAATTGAGCATGAATAACCCCAATCAAATCCTCTAATGCATGATCAATCTGCCAATTGAGGTTTTATGGTGGTTTGTGTTGGGATGAATCAGACACATGTGGGGGTGTTGGTAGTGCCTCCGATTGGTCTGACTCTGCACCATGTCTGCGGTCGCGTCCACAACCATGCCCTCGGTTACTCTACAACCTTGACACCATCCTCCATGATAACATTGTAAAGAATTGTTGGTCATGGTGAAAACATATGCCTAGAGTTCTTAGTGTTGGAAGCTAGGATCTGATACCAAATGTCATGCCCAAAATTTTTCACTAAGGGTAGAAACACAACTAACAATTTTCTTTGGAAAGAGTAAAAAATTCTAGCTCTAAAGTATTAAAGATGTACATGCTTTAGCAATATGATTGATATAGATATATTTAGGGCATCATATTTTGATGCAGTTGAGTTTCAGTGCAAACCTTAAAGGGTTGGAGAAGTCACCCTTCAACTTAATTTATAAACTACAGTGAGTGGGTATGTATCCCTTTCTAGGGTCTTTTTTCCCCAAACAATTTCATAGTCGACTGCTACCCACTTAGGTGAAGCCAAAGATTAGAAAATCATTGAGGATATCTTAACATAAGGGGTATAGAGTCAATTCATGATAATTTATCAAAAACTCATTCATGCATATTGTCATTTGATTAAATAAAGCTTAATACACAACATGATGAAAATGAAAGCATTTAATGAGGGTTGTATCTTTGAGAAATTAGGTAATGGTTTTGAATGAAGTCGTGTTTATAAAAAGGATATAATATAATCATTTTTGGGTGATGATTATTATGTATAACCCTAGAATGTACTATACCTAATGCCACAAATTGGAAGGAAGAAGAACCAAATGGTTAACTCCAAAATTTACCTAAAATTTGGCTAAATCTAGAAGTTGTTAGACTTTTTGTTGGTTACCAAAACCTTGTTCGTCACCGCCCAAGTTTTCATAACCTCTCATTTTCCCAATGCTTAACCAAAATTTGGCTAAGTATTGAAGCTGTTAGTATTTTTGTGAGTTGTGGAAACTTTGCCAGTCACCGCCCAGGTTTCATAACCTCTCATTATCTCAACGTTTAACCAAAATTTGGATAAGTCTTGAAGCCGTCAATATTTTTGTGTGTTATAAAAACTTTTTCAGTCTTTGCCCAGGTTTCATAACCTCTCATTTTCCCGATGATTAACTAGAATTGGATAAGTCTTGAAGCCATCGATATTTTTGTGAGTTATGGAAACTTTGTCAATCGCTACCGAGGTTTCTATAACCTTGCTTTTTTCCTAAACTTTATAACTTATAGCATCACTGTAACCTTTAAATGTTTTTCTTAATTCAAGACATTTAAGAGCTTTTCCCAAGTTAGGGAACTTTCATTAGTCCCCTACCAAGTTATGATAACCTTCTATTTTTTTCCCGATATAAATGAAGATATTTTAATTTTATTTATTTTTTCTAAGGCTAAAGCCTAAATACATTTGGTTCCCCAATATCCTGCAAGGTCCATGGTGGACCCAACCCCTTTTCCCATGGGACTATGAGAGGGATTCGGGCTTCAGTGTTACCCTATATGTCGATTGCCTTAATAGAAAGAAGAAGGTAAGAAAGATTAAGTTTGAAAGTTTTGGACATTGGGTTTCAACAATACCCTTTTCCGAATGCCCTAATCAAAAGGGAGAAAGACAAATCAGTTAAGTTTGAAGATGTCGAACTTCAGGCTTCAACAATATCCTTTGTCAAAAACCCTAACAAAAATGAAGAAGAACAACATGATTAATTATGATAACATCAGACTTCAAGCTTCAACAATACCCTTTTCCGAACGCCTTATCAAAAGGAAGCAAAACAAAAAGGATAAGTCTAAAAACATCAGACATCGAGCATCGACAATATCCTTTACTGAATTCCTTAATGAAAGGAAGAGGTAAAAAATGGTTAAGTCCAAAAACATTGAACATTGGGCATCGACAATGCCCTTTGTCGAATGCCCTAACAAAAGGAGGAAGGACCAAAGGAGTAAGTCCGAAAATGTCAAACTTTGGTCTTTGACAATACCTTTTGCCAAAAGCCCTATATCCAATAGAAGAAGAACCAAAAGCTTAAGAAAAATTATGTTAGAATTCGGGAATCAATAATGCCCCATATCGAATGCCTCAACCCAAGGAAGAAGATAGAAAGGTTTAAGTTCGATAACGTTAGACTTTGGGCTTCGATGTTAAGGATTATGCCTTAACATGAAGAAAGGAAGAGGTAAGGTGAAACCCCAAACCCCGACACCCGAAATGTTTTCAATGTTTGTAGATTTGGTAAATATGCAGTAGAAGGGAAGTCTGAAAGTTGACTCTCAAAAGGGTTAAGTCTGTCGACGCTTACGAAGGAGTGATTCGGGCATCGCGAATCAGTAAGTTGGCTTACCCTTAACTCATATGAAAGAAAGTGGCAAGGTGGAAGGAAGAACCCTAATGTCCGACAACTTATAGCAAAGTTCCAGAGTTTCACACTTCAGTATCTTGAGAGTTAGTCTAACAGTTTGCGGTGGAGTAAGAGTTAAATGGAAAAGGGTAAGGCCGATGGCCAAACCTAGAAAAGTTAAAAGGAGCTTTAGAACTAGGTGTTTGGACTTGTTTCTCAAGTCCTTGTAAATTATTTAAGCATAAGGTAAGGGGGATTAGTGATCTCCAACCCCCGACAAGCATGAATGTTGGAAAAATTCTGCCATTTCATGAGGAGCTTGCATTGACTTTAGTTTGGCTAGCGAAGGTAATAAAATTGGTGAACGTGAAAACCATTGATTGCCTTAACTGATTCACATCATTTTTGTGAATCATTAAGGTTCAATGACCCACATTAAAAACTAAAACAATTAAGCGATAGACAACTACTCCAAGCGTGATTATAGAAATCTTCAAGAAAAATTTGGAGTTATGATTCTAACAACTGCAAGGTATGGGCACTAAGTGTAAATCTTTGTTTCAAATGTGATTAATGCCAGAGGAGAATGTTCATTGAATTTGGACGGTGGTACGAGGCTCAAGGAAAAAAACATTGATGGTAAAGGAAGAGCCAAAGAACGTTGATGGTAAAGGAAGAGCCAAAGGAGTGATAGCTAAACTTGAATCTATAGGTCTCCATTTTAAAAACAATTGGCTCAGAAAAGGAATGTGCCTCCCTAACTCTGATGCACAAATAACCCCAAAGAAATAACGCTTCCTTCCCCAACGAATCCCTAAATCTTGCATTCACATAAAAGCATTTTGCCTCTAATTGCAAAGACTGATATATTGAGCTCAAACATAAACATATATCTCCTTCTTGTGCATCCATTACACACTCCTTCCACATGTATATTTAACATAAGAAAAAATAAGCAACCGAAACAAAGAATGAGCTTAGATCTTATAGATTAGAACACAATTCATGTACTGATTTAATAACAGAACCTAAAACATACAATGTATTTACAATATAATCAGATTCACTCAAAGGTAGGAGGCGTTAGATACTTCCTTTCCAATTTAGCTCTAACAATCAACTTAATATAAGGACATGATTCCCTTAATGTAGGTTCAATTTTATTACAGGAAGAAAAGAAGAACAATACGATACATATTTTCACATCACTACCTAACTTTACACACAACAATGCTTTCTTTATTTTGTAACTAGAGAGAGAAAATGGCTTACTTCCATTACTCAACAACTATATATATATATCATTTATTCATTAGTTTAAACATAGATTATATTGAAATGATGAAATACCTACTTCTTTTTACAACATATAGTTGCAACCTTTTCCACTTGCTAATTTACAACAATTCAATTGATTTACAATACTCATATGTTCTTTTAGTTGACCTTACCAGGATTCAACATCTAACACAAAGGGAAAATTTTACCCAAAAATATTACAACATAATTACTCTCCTTCTTTCACAATGCAACACATTGTTGTTTCCAATTGAATACTCTTATGAAACCTGCAAGTAAACACATAGTATAACCTCCTTTTACGGTCAATAGGGATGCTCACCTCCCAACCATACGTTTGCTCACAAACCACCCCGAGCTAGGAGGTAACTAGGTACATGAGTACACACAATAGTAGCATACATAGTCTATTTCCACACAACACATACAACAAGATACTCCCATCCCAAATTACACATTTACAAAAAGATTCTATAAGAATCCCAAGATGGGGATAAAGGTGGACTACACTACCACATGGGAAAATTAGTGCACAAGAATCATAACCCAACATATCATTTTCATTTTCTTCCTTCTCAATAACCTGATTCTCCAATACTTCACATACAACACATCCTCCATACCATCCAACTCCATATTCTCATACCACCATATTAACTTGGGTACTCATACCCCTTTTGCCTCTCTTCCTCAAATGAGGAAATTATTTTTTCCACAGAGGTTCCTACTCATTCCTATCCCCTACAAGGGATGCTCTTCCCAAATTGGATGAGACTCTCCTCATACAACCCAACCCAATTCACATGTAAAAGCAAGAACACTTAAAACATACAAAGCATGTAACATAAAAAAACCTTTTAAAATTTTCTTTAAAAGAGAAAGAAATATACTCAAAAGTAGA